>CM031238.1:819245262-819534397 GCA_018340775.1 Taxus wallichiana var. yunnanensis
TGACTCGACACTTAGGGAGATGAGCTTGGTTCATGGATATAAGGGCTCGAGGATCCATGCAAGTAGCCATCTTGACAACATAATTACGTAAAATAATTCTCATTAGAATAGTGATTTCAAGACATTTCCACAAAGATCAAGAAACTCCAAAATTGATGCAGATTTGATGGTGAATTTTGGGAAAATAGACCCGATTACTAATAGATAACTCCAAGTGGTTGAGAGGGCATTAAATGTGCATGGGAAATCATTATTTCTTTGTTGTAAGTCATGGGACAACATGGGGTACCTTTTAAAAGAAAAATATCATCAATTACACTTATTTATTACCATTTGCAAGTGGCTAGAAAGGAGATTTTAGAATTTTTACTTCTCTCTCTTCTCAATCATATTAATTATGACATGGGCTCTTTATAAAGAGAGTTAGTCATTTTTCCTTTCTACCCCCTCTCTCTTTCTTCTCTGCTGGGTTGAATGTAGAGTTTTAAGCCTCCTCTCCATGATTTGTAATGGAATTCTCTTTCCTCTTGCCCACTAATGATGTATTTTGAAAAATTTAATGGAGTAATAAACTGTGTTTTGTGATGCATTTTTCCATCCTTTGCATATTTTGTTGTCTCTACTTGCCTCTCCTCATTATAGGGTATATTGTGCATATTTTTGATGTTTATTGCAAGTTTGTGGGAGTTGTGTTTAAAGGGAAACAAATGGTGTTATGTGTGAATCTATATTTGGTATGTGGTGCATCTTTTCCACCCTCTCCATTTCTCACCTCTCTCCATTTTAGGCGGGTGGATGGTGTTAAACAACCCTCCTTTCCTAGTGTATCATCACTATTAGTGTAGGTTTAATTTTATGCATCTCTCTCCATGCTTCCTTATAGGTGATCCAGAGGATCCTCACAGAGAAACACCGATCTAATATCTTCTCATAATAAGTTGCAGTCATTTTTAAAGTGTGGAGAAAAATTATACGATTCCGACGACATCTCGTTTGCAAGAAACGAAGCTTGTTTGCAAAAGTTATAGCCGCTGAAATTTTTGGGCAATTGGAAAAATTTGGAGTTTTGTGCAGGTTGGACGTGTGCACGCTCGCCAAGTGTTTCGATTATATTGTGACACGTGGGTGAATTGTGTGACGTACTAAAAAAATGGGTTGGAACGCCGGTCTTGGACACTCAGATTTAGACAAATGGACCCCACTATTTACTGGCTGGGGGCCCTCAGCCAGGTTCGACACACTCGATTATGGAGGGGTGCCTTGGCCTCCTTCTCATTTAATCATTAAACCAACTTTTGTATATAAACTCTTATATTTTCCTTTGCGCCATGCATGTGGGACATTTAGGCATGCATTATTTAAATTATCCATGCCTATTATCTATTTCCATTAAACCATGCGCTATCCATTAAACCATGCGCTATCTATTATTAGCATCTAAAATATACACCATGCGCTGTCCCCCAATCATGCCCTCCACATAGGCTAAGGTGGCTCTTAAGCCACTAAAAACATGCCCACCTACCTTTTAAACCCTCTTCAAAGATTGTATGCGCCAAATGTGGGATAATGATCCCAAGAAGATAAGACAAAAGCAAGGGAGGAGAATGGAACCCGGGTGGGCCGTGTAAAAGGATAAGCGCCCAGCCGGCATGCTAGGAGGCTTAGAAACAATATAAAAGGAGTGATATTTTATTTGTAGAGCATTGGGGACTGTGTAAAATTATTGTAATGCTCATAACTTGAGCTAGGAGTGGAATTTGGAGGAGATGTAAAAAGAAACCCCTGTTATTTTTGATAGAGGAAGACTGTGAGAAGGTCAGAATTTTGTAGAATTATTTGTAAAGAATTATTTTCAAGATTTTAATAGATCGGTCCCATTCAACCGGACCCGGAGACATAGGCCTCAAGTGCCGAACTCTGTTATCAATTCTTGCGTCACATTGCTGGTGAATCCTCTTCATTTCTTTCAATATTTGCACAAGTACTTGAATTTTTTATTCTTTTATTAAAAATACAAAAAGAAATAATGCTCAAATTTTACATCAAAAATCAACACAAAGCAAGAAAAATGTGTGTGCACAATTGCTAGTTAAATTTGGTTTTCAGATCATTGGTATCAGAGCTGGTTTTGACTGATTTTTGGTTTAGTTTAACGTGTTTTGGATTGCAAGTTGTGTGTTGGATGTTAACAAGGTCTTGATCTAAGAAGGGTGAAGGAGAATTAGTTGAAGGAGATCCCAAAATTGGTACCAGATGATCTCGAAGTCCTACAATGGCGGATCGAGAGGAAGTGGAACAAAACTTTCATCAATCCTTCCAACAGATGAAGGAAATGGTGGAAGAAATGTACCAAGATAGGCAAAGGGAAAATGGGACTAGAGAAGGTAAGAAAGAAGAAAGCTCTAGTTCTGACATTCCAAAAAGAGACTCTTTAAAATCTGATTTTCTTTCATTAAAGTTAGATATCAAGTTTGAATTGCCTATGTATACTGGAGAGCTAAATGCAGAGAAGTTGGATAACTGGGTCAAGCAAATAGAAGTATATTGCAGGGTTCAGAGAATTGTTGATGATGAAGCAAAGATTCATCTGGCAACTCTTTGGATGGGTGGAACAACACTCATTTGGTGGGAGAGTAAGCTTCAGGAAGTGGAAGAAAACAAAGGTATAGAAATCACTTCTTGGTTTGAATTTGTTTCAAATCTTAGGCAACAATTTTATCCTCTTGGTTATAAGCAACAAGCTATGATGGATTGGAAAACATTAAGACAAACTAAGGGACAAAGTGTTCAAGAATACACACAAGAATTTAGGAAAAGGGCTCTAATTTTGGGAATTTCCCTAAACACAGAAGAAACACTACTCAAATATATTGGTGGATTACATAGTTATCTAAGGCATATGATACTTGTTTTAGGTCCTACTAATCTTGATGCAGTATGTGTTCAAGCAACCCATCTGGAAGCACGAGGGAAAATGACAAAGGAGTCCTCTTTCTCTTCTTTTAATCAGAAGAACAAGCAATCTGAAGGAAAAGGTTCGAAAGAACAAGGAAAAGGAAAGGGTAAGCATAAAACAAACTCTACTGTTAAGAAGGAAGATGAAAAACCATTTTGTAATCATTGTAAAAAAAACCATGATGAGTCTAAATGTTGGAAATTACATCCTGAAAATAAGCCTAAATGGATGGTTAAGAAAGGAAAGGAAAAGAAAACAAACACCATAGTGCATGATCTTGGTTCTGATTCAGGTGATGAAACCAAAATCACAGCTATGGGTTTACAAGGTAAATCAACTCTTTCAATTTCCAACAATAGCACTACAGATGTTGCATCTTCTTCTAGTAAACAAACTATACCTGATGATAAGAAAATAAATGAGATTTTCCACATTAGAGTAATTTCAAAGCATACGAAAATTGATACTCTTTTTGATAGTGGATCTCAAGCTAATCTAATTTCTGAGGAGGTTGTTAAGAAACTAGGACTCAAAACTAAACCACATCCCAAGCCTTATCCTTTGGGCTAGGTTTGTGATGATGCAAAACTGCAAGTAACTAAAACTTGTACTTTCATATTTTCCATTACAGACAAGTTTATTGATGAGGTTGAATTGGATGTAGTTCCTTTGGATATTTTTGGGGTGGTTTTGGGAAGTCCTTATTTGTATGATCGTAAAGCAATCTTCTATAGGGAAGAAAATAAATATTTGCTTGTAAAGGATGGAATTGAGTTTATTATTAGAGCTCACCATGAAAATAATAATCTATCCTTGGTAACTGCAGGTCAAATGAAAAGGCTTGTAAACTCAAGCAAAAGTTTTGTGCTCATGGTGGTCAAAGCCAAGGAAAAAGAAAATGAGATGGCTTTTGAGACTTGCGATCTAAAACATAAGGATGAATTGGTAAAAATTGTTTCTCATTTTGATGATGTTTTTTAGGATCCATAAGGTCTACCTCCCAAAAGAGGGGTTCAACATGAGATACAGTTGCTTCAGGATGCACCTCTTCCCAATATCGGAATGTATAGGTTGTCAGTAGTAGAGAACGAGGAAATCAAGAGATAGGTAATGGAACTTTTGGCTCAAGGTATAATTCATCCAAGTACATCCCCATGTGGTTCACCAATTATATTGGTTCCTAAGAAGGATGGCACTTGGCGAATGTGTGTTGATTTTCATGCTTTAAACAAGATTACTATAAAGAATCATTACCCTCTTCCTAGAATAGATGATTTACTGGATCAATTAAGGAATGCAATTTATTTCACTAAGTTAGACTTAAGAAGTGGTTATCACCAAGTAAGAATTGTAGAAGGTGATGTTTGGAAAACTACTTTTAAAATGAAACAGGGATTGTTTGAATGGTTAGTGATGCCTTTTGGTTTGTGCAATGCACCGGCAACATTCATGAGAGTTATGAATGAAATTTTTAGACCATTCATTGATAATTTCGTTATTGTCTACTTAGATGATATTCTTATTTTTAGTAAATCATGGGATGAACATATTAAACACATCCAGAAAGTCTTAGATGCACTAAGGAAAGAGAAATTGTATTTGAAGATGTCAAAATGTGAATTTGGAAAAACATCTTTAATTTACTTGGGGTATATTGTAGGAAATGGAGAATTGAGAATTGATCCTGCAAAAATAGAGGTTATTGTGAAATGGCCTAGACCCACAAATGTGACGGAAGTTAGAAGTTTTCTAGGTGCAGTTCAGTACTGGAGGAAATTTATTGCTAACTTCTCATATATTGCATCTCCTTTGCATGCTTTGACAAGTATTAAACAAGTCTTTCAGTGGGGAGGAAAACAACAAAAAGCATTTGATACACTGAAAGAGAAGATAAGTACCACTCCGATCTTGGCACTTCTGGATTTACAACATTCATTTGAGATTGAGATGGATGCTAGTGACTACGCAATGGTGGCAGTTTTGATGCAGAACAAATGACCAGTGTGTTACCATTTAGAAACCTTTACAAGTGCGGTAAGAAACTATCCAACTTATGATAAAGAGTTGTATGCTTTGGTTTAAAGTGTTAAAAATGGAAGCATTATTTAATGGGAAAAGAAACAATTATCCATCCGACCATCAACCGCTTCAATACTTACAAACACAAACCAAATTGCAGCAGTCTAGACATTTCAGGTGGATGGGATTTTTGCAACAATTTCATCTTGTAATCAAGTATAAAAAAGGTATTCAAAACAAGGTTGCCGACATGTTATCTAGACCACCAGTGGTAGTAGCATCTATCCTTTTGCAGCATAGTTCTTTGGCTCATGTTAGTTACAAGGAACAATATGTAAATGATGTTGATTTTAGAGAAGTGTATGAGGATCTAGTAAGTGGGAAACAAGTAGGAGAAAAAGATTATCATTTGCATGAAGGATTGTTATATCATTCTGGAAAACTTTGTATTCCAGAAAATGAGCATGTGCATATGATTAGGGAAGCACATACTTCTCTTATTTCAGGGCATTTTGGTGTTAGTAAGACAGTTGCACATTTACAAAAATATTGCTATTGGCCTAGAATGCATGAACATGTAAACCGATATATTAAGGGATGTGTTCTTTGTGCCACAAGCAAGCCAAGTAACAGGAAATTAGGACTTTACACTCCTCTTCCTATTCCAACACGGCCTTGGGAAAGTGTTTCCATGGACTTTGTAGGAGGCTTGCCCATGACACGGAAAAAACATGATTACTTATATGTGGTAGTGGACAGATTTAGCAAAATGTGTGTGTTGGTTCCATGTACTAAACAAATAACTGGTGAGGGAACTGCACATTTATTCTTTCAGTTTGTTTGGGTTCATTTTGGTTTACCTACTTCAATCATATTTGATCGGGATTCTAGATTTCTTGGGGAATTTTGGTCAACATTGTGGGGGTTAATGGACACAAAACTGAAAAAAGAGCACTGCTTTTCATCCATGGTGATGATGGTCAAATAGAGGTTATAAACACACACGGTGGTACAATTACTTAGGGGCTATAGTAACAAACATTCTAAATTTTGGGATGAACATCTTTATTATGTGCAACATGCTTATAATCGTGCCTTACATTCTTCTACTTTGAAGTCTCCATTTGAGACTTGTTATGGATATCTGCCTAATTCTCCATTAGATATATATTATGGACATGAAACTGTTGTTAATGGTGCAAGTGATTCTGACAAGGCTAAAAGATTTGTGCGAGAATACAACATGTTCATCAATATGTCCATGAACAATTGGAGAAAATCCAGGCCAAGTATAAAGCTAGGCATGATAAACATAGAACTGATCACAAGTTCAAAGTTGGTGATTTAGTTTGGCTTCATCAGCAACAAGGAAAGACTGACAGGTGAAGGTAAAAAATTGAAACCTATACGGTATGGTCCATTCCAAATATTGGAAAAAATTGGTAACAATGCTTTCCGGTTAGATTTACCTCCATATATGCAAATCTACTCAGTTGTAAATGTTGAGAATTTAAGATTGTATGAACCGCCTATGATTGTTGATCATGATGATTCTAACATTATGCCTTCCATTGATGATTTTTCTCCTGAGTATCTTGATGAGTTGCAGGAAGACATCATTTTGGACAGGAAAGTAAGAACTTCACGAAGGGGTGATATTGAGTATCTTCGTGTTGGGTTCAAAGGCATGCATCCGAACAAGGCTAAATGGATGGAAACCGGAAAGGTGAGGGAGAAATACCCTCACCTATTCACCAATTAGGTTGACTTTTGGGGTCCAAAAGTTTCTCAGTGGGGAGGAATGATCCAGAGGATCCTCACAGAGAAACATTGATCTAAGATCTTCTCAGAATAAGTTGCAGTCATTTTTAAAGCGTGGAGAAAAATTATATGATTCCGACGACATCTTGTTTGCAGGAAACAGAGCTCATTTGCAAAAGTTATAGCCCGCTGAAATTTTTTGGGCTGAAATTTGGAGTTTTGTGTAGGTTGGACGTGTGCACGCTCACCAAGTGTTTTGATTACATTGCGACACGTGGACGAATTGTGTGACGTACTAAAAAAATGGGTTAGAACGCCGGTCTTGGACACTCGGATTCGGACAAATGGACCCCGCTATTTACTGGCTGGGGGCCCTCAGCCAGGTTTGACACACTCGATTATGGAGGGGTGCCTTGGCCTCCTTCTCATTTAATCATTAAACCAACTTGTGTATATAAACTCTTATATTTGCCTTTGCGCCATGCATGTGGGACATTTAGGCATGCATTATTTAAATTATCCATGCCTATTATCTATTTCCATTAAACCATGCGCTATCTATTATTAGCATCTAAAATATACACCATGCGCTGTCCCCAAGTATTGCGCCCTCCACATAGGCTAAGGCGGCTCTTAAGCCACTAAAAACATGCGCCCACCTACCTTTTAAACCCTCTTCAAAGATTGTATGCGCCAAATGTGGGATAATGATCCCAAGAAGATAAGACAAAAGCATGGGAGGAGAATGGAACCTGGGTGGGCCGTGTAAAAGGATAAGTGCCCAGCCGGCATGCTAGGAGGCTTAGAAACAATATAAAAGGAGTGATATTTTATTTGTAGAGCATTCGGGACTGTGTAAAATGATTGTAATGCTCATAACTTGAGCTAGGAGTGGAATTTGGAGGAGATGTAAAAAGCAACCCCTGTTATTTTCGACAGAGGAAGACTGTGAGAAGGTTAGAATTTTGTAGAATTCTTTGTAAAGAATTATTTTCAAGATTTTAATAGATCGGTCCCATTCAACCAGGACCCGGAGACGTAGGCCTCAAGCGCCGAACTCCGTTATCAATTCTTGCGTCACATTGCTGGTGAATCCTCTTCATTTCTTTCAATATTTGCACAGTACTTGCAGTTTTTATTCTTTTATTAAAAATACAAAAAGAAATAATGCTCAAATTTTACATCGAAAATCAACACAAAGCAAGAAGAATGTGTGTGCACAATTGCTAGTTAAATTTGGTTTTCAGATCAATAGGTTAGAATAGGATGAGGTAGTTTTCTTTCCTGCATTAGGATTAGCTTGTGAAAGGTAGGATTAGAGGTAAAACCAACTCTCTTTAGAGGGTTATCTCAAGCCTGTAAGTCCCATAGCTTGAGAGATAACCCAATGTTACAAAAATTATACCAAATGTCCCAGTCCATCAAACTGTCTCATTCAGGGGGTGTTGTGATTTGGTGATAACATGACCTAAAAGTATGTAATCAGATGTGGAGGGAGGAGGAAGATGAAATTTTCGAAGGTGTCTCAACATGTAAAGGAGACAATATATCAAGTGAGGTGGTGAGAATCTTGTCAAGCTCCATAAGGTGACAGGTTTGACAACAGAACTACAAATACATCGTTAAGTGTATTGAGTTTCTATGAAGATAATCCTTTAGACGATATGGAGAAAATAAATCTCAGATTAGATGTGTGAAAGTAGTAGTGGACCTCACCCCAAGACGAAAGCTCAAGTGAAGATACTTGGCCGGCGAAGTGTTCGGTAAAGAAGCCCGTAACTCCGATCCGAAGTTTGTAACTCTGTGAAGTCTCCAAGAAGAGTGTAAATGATATGGTCTTCACCCTGTAGATTGAAGAAGGTCCATCCACATAAAAAAATGTTTCTTTCCTTATGAAGAACATAAATGATGCATTGAAATTCCACCCACTCCATGAACAAACATGAAAGTAGTGGTACAAAGAAATCAAGCCGGTATACAACTAAAGTGTGACATAGGTCGGAAAGAAGGTAATCAATAACATAAGGTAATTCCATTGAAGTATTTTTTTTAGATTATGTGTATGGACAATTCACCAAAATAATGTCCATATGAAGTGAAGGCACAAAAACCCCACAATGGTAGAATGATGATCCACTAGAAGAGGTGGATCAGTAATGATCTCTGAAATAGTAGAAGTGTGATATCCCTAGAAGGAGAACTCACAACAAAAGAGATGAAGGACTCCTTTGAAATTAAATCTAAGGTCCTGGTAGATACTCATCCCAAAAAGGTTGCTCGAATATCGGAAGAGTAATATCTTATAGATACGAATCATCAACACAAGAAGTAGTAGAATTAAAGGGTGCAATGAAAGTATGAGGCTAGGAACATGAATTCTTAGTGTCTAATGGATAAAGAGGGGGTTCAAAATTCTTTGAAGGGTGACCAAGAGAAGGAGGGGATGTATCCTCATCAATACTCTCATCATCAAAACTAGAAGAGAAAACTTCACACTCAAAGTAAAACAATTAACTCAACCATGCAAAAATAAATGTAACGAGGTAACTAACTCACCCAGGGAGCAACACGAAAGGAGCTTTCCGAGATCTGCAAGAGTAAGGATGAGTTGATAGAGAATGAGAGGAAACAAGCATGGAAGAAAACAACAATGTGAAGGCCGGGGAGGGTCCTAACAGAAACTTTTCAAAAAAAAAAAAATATACTTGTAATGAAAATAATAAAACTAAAAACTAGAACCTACCTCCAAGTTTTGTTTCTCTCCAAATTTAGTTAAGGCTAGCTGAAGTTGGATGAGAAAATGTTGAAAATACACATGCAAAACACTCCAACAAAATATTAGTAGCTAAAAATGTTCAATAATGCTAAAAATGTACTTTAAATTTTCCTAATTAATCTAATTTTAAAGATTAAAAAAGAAAAAAAAGGAGATTAGAACGTTAGAAAACAATTAATTTAACTACTAATTAAATTTTAAAAATATCTCTAACAAAAATTTAATGAAAAATTATTTTATTAAATATCCTAATTAGTTTACCACCTTTTATATAAAAAATTATTAAATCTTAACTAAAGACCTAACAATTTATATTAACCTTGCATTATATTAATCCTAATACCCTTTTCTAAAAATACATGACCCTTATAAAACAAAACCCAATTTTTAATTTAAAAACCTTCAAATAAAACCTAAACTATAAAGCCAAAAATAAAAGAAGGATTTTGAAAAGGTAAGGTTCAACAAGAAGGTGGGCTCGGTTAAGGGTGAGGTCAACCCGATGAGGTAATAGGCCAAAGAGCTCTATGTGGTGCAAGGTAGGTAACTTGGTTAGGAGGCTTGATGCGTGGAGGATCCCAACCCAAGAGTTAGGCTTGAGGTATGATAGTAAATCCCAAGGAGGGTAAATAGAGTGAAGACCATAGGTTGGGATCAACATGAGGAAGATATGAGTGAAATGCTCAATTCGGGGAGAAAATGTGCATTGGCTCGAGTAAGCATGTCTATGAGGAAATGACTTAATGCCTAGGAGGTGGGTGATATGAGAAAGAGAGAGAGAAATATGGGGTCAGTCATGGGTGAAGACAAATGGAAAGGGAATAATGAGTAGAGGCAAAGGAAGGGTTTGTGTCAAGACACGAGCAAGATCCAAGTAGGGTAGGACAACTCCGAACCGATGCACACCCCGAACAACTTAGCTTGGCTGAAGCAATATTCAAACAACGTACGAAAAAATAGCTCACATGGAAAATGACTCAAGAAAAGAGAAAACCATGCTCGAAATAAATGCAAAAATAATAGGTCGAGCATGAAACAACTCGACTAGAGATAACCAACATGAATCCAAAGGGCATGATAAAAGGAACTAGGTCAAGGGTTTAAGAAAACAAATAAAAACACCGCAAACAAATCAAATCAATAGCATATCCAAACCCATAAATAATGGAACTCAACCTAATGCACCAAACAAATCAAAAGGGATAATTTTAGCGATCGATCAAAGAACCAACTCACCTTATAATGCAAAATCTCAATCGACTCACAATGGTGACTAACTTCGTAGGGAAGAATGACAAAGGCTATGCCACAAATCGATGAACACACAAAACAGAGTCATTAAAACATCACACTCAATACAAAATAATGAACTCAACCATGTAAAATAAATTCAACTAGGTATCCAACTCACCTAGGGATTTTCTGACAGGAGCTTTCCGAGCTCTATAAGAGCTCACCAAGTTGACAGAGAAGGAGAGAGAACATAAAATTTTCAAAAAAATTGTACTTTTAATGAAAATAATAAAACTAAAAATAGAACCTACCTCCAAGTTCAATTTCTCTCTAAATTTAGCTCACGCTAGATAAAGTTGGCTAAGAAAACCCTAAAACTACACACTCACAACCAAGATAGCACAAAATCCAAAATAAGAAAGTGTTAAACCAAATTAGCACAAGAAATGAATTATTAAAAAGCATGCATGAGAAGTTATTAAAGATCAAAACCAAGAGTATTTATCAACAATCATATTTTAAGTACACATTTACCGAAAGACAAAACTCGATATAATGAGAGAGAGAGATAGGGCTCAAATATCTCATGGAATGGCGTGCACAATGATAAAGTTACACTCAAACGATATCACATATTTCCTACAAGTAATCAGCAAGAAAAACATGAACTCAAGGAAAGGTGAATCAAGCATGTTTTCCAATATGGTCCAAAACTTGCACAAGGAGAGAAAATAACACAAAACAAAGAGTAATCAACAACTAACAAAATTAGTAACACTACTACCGAGACTAATGAGATTGAGCTCTGTGAACCTAATGGAATCACATGAACATTAAGATTTTTGCACTCTAATGGAATCAAAGATGTGAATGCTCCAAGAATCAACAAGATATTAACCAAAAATAAAAAAGAGTGTGCATAAGGAAAAATAATCTATCATTCTCATAGATAAAAATGAGTACATATAGGAGTGTTTTGTAACTCCCATGCATGGAATCATCATACCTCCATAAGGGAGAAATGAGTTACATTCCATAATGGGAAATTAACTCATGTATGATGGACATTGACACATATGACACGATTCTATAACAGAATCTGTTAGATAACTCCTAATGACAACCTAGACCTATGATCTCACCTAAGTGAGATGACTCACCATGGGTGAGGTAAATTCACATAATAAAATCAATACATTTAAACAATATCCCTCACATGCAAAGATATTGATTTCAAGGTGACTAAGCTAATCATAGGAAAGGAATTATGTAAAAACTAGTTTCGGATAAACATATTGATGAAGAATCCATGCTCATCCATTAACATGATCAATAGAAATCAGTTTATGCCTTTCTTACTCTTTATTTGACACATGATGTAGTCAAATTTCTCCAAATAGGCTAATGTCCTCAAGGATTGAAGAAAGAAAAAAATGAGGTATTTAGGACTCCATTACATTCCCTATGTGCTTATTGATGGTAATCTATTTATAAAATA
This sequence comes from Taxus wallichiana var. yunnanensis, assembly GCA_018340775.1. Lineage (NCBI taxonomy): Eukaryota > Viridiplantae > Streptophyta > Pinopsida > Cupressales > Taxaceae > Taxus > Taxus wallichiana. The sequence continues at coordinate 819,257,509 of CM031238.1, forward strand.
TGTGAATGGTTTCCTCTTGACATGCACATAAACATATTAGATAGAGAAGGTGTTGTATGAGTTCCATGATGGAGAAGTAGGAGGACACTTTTCTCCAAGGACAACAACACTCAATATCATGAAGGTTGGCTATTATTGGCCCAATATTTTCTAGGATTTAAATGCATGGATTAAGAAATGTAAAAGGTGTGCATTATTTATAGGAAAGTAAATTTTAACATCCCTTCCACTCCACCCGAGCTCTGTAAATAAACCATTCATACAATGGGGATTGGATTTTATTAGAGTAATAAATCCACATTCAAGCCTCGGGTCACAAGTGTATCCTCATAGCTAATGATTACTTCAACAAATGGATAGAAGGAGTTGTATTGAAGGATGTAAATAGGGATAACATTTTATACTTCTATGAATTTATTGTATTTAGGTTTAGTGTTTCTTCTACAATAATTTTTAATAATTCCATAGCTTTCCTTGGCACAAAAATATTTGATTGTTTTGTGAAAAATGGCATATATTTGAACACCTTATCAAATTATTACCCCCATGGTAATGGAAAATATGAATCCACAAAAAAAAATTTTGAGGATAATAAGGAGGACCTTTGATGATAATCGAAGGACTCTACATACAAAGTTAAAATCATCCTTGTGGGATGATATAATTACTCCTAAAAGATCAACTAAGTAACTCCCCTTCAAAATTAGTTTATGGTAAAGAAGCAAGCCTATCAATATATCTTAAATTTATAGCATTAAAGATAATAAATATATTGGATATGTTTGAATTTGTGGCCATGAAATTCAGGTATACAGAGATCATGGATCTAGAAGAGTTAAGAAACTAAGCAATGCAAGTCTTGAAAAAAGGGTTGTCTTCTGTCGAATTTGGAGTTCTATTTTAAGATTATTCTATTTTCATACATGCAGAGACCTATGCAATCTAAATTTTGCATGGTATTTCAAACCTCCATTCTGTAATTGGATGAGATACCTTTAATTTAATAATTTGTGGTTATTTTCCTTTCAAACCTTATTTTATTTTATGGATGTTTACCCTCTTGTTAAAAATTAAGTTTCATTCTTTCATGATCTACGAGCTCGTATTTATTTTAAAATTATTACTTATGCAACTTTTATGTGTCTCTTAGGCCATATTTGAACCCTTCCTTAGTTTTGGTGCATCAAATTCCTTATTACTTGCAAAGTTTACTCTTTTCTCACCCTAGTCCCTGGATTCATAGTTTAAGATTATCTTAGTTACTTTTTATGGTCGTAATTTTTTTTTACATTGGGCTAGGAGAGAAGGAACCAATTTCCTTTAGATATTTGTCTCACTTTGAAATTCATATAATTTGAGTCAAATCCAAGTTATGCCAATGTTATCCTATTAAGGAAACAACATATGTATAGGGTTATAAATTTTGGTGATAAAAATACCTCTTGAAGTTGTTTTACATTTGATTGGAGATGTAACATTGACCTTTGATGCTTTTATGATCTTTCTCATGCTCTGGAATGAGCATGACCAGTGGAAACTCTTTTTTTGGATCTAAAATATCCAATTATCTAATTGGACATGTGGCCTTGGGAACTAATGGAATTATCCTTATGATTTCCCATCTTATTTAAGCTCATCCTCATAAATAGGGTCATCATGTAGACTATCCTCTTGATGGTGGATGTTTGCAAGATGATTTGGACTCTGTTGTGCTTACACAAGTAGATCTTCCTCCCACAGATTCTCATCATTTGAGTGTAATTGATGTATCTTTAAATTAGGTTCCTTTCGTTGCACATTTTACACAGTCTTGGCCTCCCAATCATAATCATAGAAGTATTCAATTATTCTACAATCATCATACATGTTGAAACTAGTAGGAGGTTAGACATAAGTAAGTATTTGCTAATAAATTATCATTGTTAGACAAATATGACTCAAAAGGTGAGGAAGGATGGTAGAAATATGGATGGATTTCCTTTGGACAAGTTGAATGAGACTCTTCTCAGCTAGTATGGAAATTTCAAAATCTTAAGGAAGAGTGTTGCCTCCTAGAACTTGGATCAATACAGCTAAATCAACATCCAAGGACATCAAATAATATAAAAGTGTCATACCTTGTGAGGGTCTAAAATTTTCAGGATTGTCATCCAAGTCCTTAAAAATTTGACGTTGAATTCAAATATATACTCCATTAAAACCCACTATATTTTTCTGAGACCTTCTATGAAAGAAATGACATATGTATTCTCCTTGAACCGGTTGTGTAGTTGTTCTCCCAATTTATCCCATGAAGAAATGGATTATGGAGCCAAACCATTTTTCCAATATTTTGCATTATCTCTTAATCATGAAACAAGAAGTATGAGGAATTTTTTTTTTCTCTAATGTGGTCAATGACACAATGATTGGATATGTCTTGAATGTGATCACTAGTAGATTGATCTCCATTTTCATTGAAAAAGAGGAAATTTTATGAGGATTTTTTTGGGATAACATCCCATTCTTTGTGAATGGAGGCAACAAGAAATGAAATGGGAGAATGAGGCATCACTTTTGATATCCATGAACTAGATGGAAACATGAAAATGAGTGGAAAGGTGAACGGAAAGGAAGAAAGGAAAAGTCATGAAGATGAGATAAATAGGTTTACTAGATCAATAGAGTCGCGGATGTGTTGAAAACAACCTCCAAAGGCTAGATATTGCAAAGAACACATCAAAATACATGAATTATATTTGTAAATATCTTCATACTTGGTACCATCGAGTGTGCTAAAATATTGGAGATCAATTTTTCACCCAACCATGAATACTAAAGATCCATGATTTTTCAAGAAAAATGGGACTGTCTCTAAGTGTGGGACTTACAACTTGAGACATGCCTTGAGAGAAGGGTGACTTCCTTATCATGTATATTTATAAAACCCACATAAGTTTTCTAATTGTAATGCTAAAAATACTCCTACAACTAATTCCTACTCTAAAGTTCTAAAAGACTAGGAGGATGAAAGAAAGGAGCCTAAGCTAATAGGGATGGTGATATCTCTAGAAGATAAGATCGATCACTCTTGTAAAACCCTTATTATGATCAACCAAATTAAGGGTAATATGTTTTTAAACATACCTTTATTATACAATTTATTCTACAAATTACTAACATTATTATTTAGCTTACTACTAAATAATCCAACATAATTAAAATATTTATAACCCATTTGATAACATATAATAACCATGTGCAGTTGTAATTGTATATTCATAGTGTGAGCTCTCTTGAGTTGGTTAGATGTTGTTACGAGGTATTACATGGTCATAACTTTATGTTACATATGTTTATTTGTATGCATGAGGTCGGTTTGGCCATGACATAAGGTTTCATGGTTGAGTCAAGTCATTCCAGGCCTATTTCTCACCATGGAGCATGTAAAATGGTAAGGAGGTATGATATTTGAACCAAATCAGTCATGGTTGAGCATGGTAGCAGCATGGTGGTAGTGTACCTAAGGTTTTTGGTGAGTTTCATGTTAATAATTAGTGATATAGTGCATGTATGTGGTCATTGGGAAGCTAATAGTGAGAAATGAGATAGGTAACCATAGGTAAATGAGATTAGTTGGAAGGGTTCATTTTAAGAGACCTCTTGGAAATCGGAGGTGGAAAATACTTGGCCAATATCCTCGGAACCGGTTTCACGGGAAGGCAAATTTTTTGGAGGTCTAAAGAAAAAATTTCACATGATTTGTAAGTGGTGGGACAGAAGGTTACAGACATGCGTGATAGAGATTTGCTAATGAGATTCAACAAGGTGGTTGACATGCGCAAGAAATATCTCATCACACATCATGCAAACCTCCGCCATCTGGTCGCGCAACAAAAAAATCTCCGTGTCGTGCATCAAAATACTTTGTCGCGCATCTACTTCCTCACATTGTTGTCACGTGTCAACAAAATCTCCCTATCACATGTAAAAAACTCTCCCTGTCACGCGTCAACAAACTCTTTTTTGCGCATCTGCAGCCTCCACCCTCCTATCACGTGTTTACTGTACTTGATAATACATATGCCCCAGGCGGTATGAGTGAGCTAATAGTGTTCTACTTGGAAAATAATATAGGATTATATAGGGGATAGTTTCAAGGGTAGGTGAAGCTGACCCTTAAAAAAATTAAACTATAATTTTTAGGCGAACAGGTCACTGACCCGCACTAGAAAATTCACCTTTTCAAATTTTTAAAATGGAATATTTGCCATATTACGAATATTCGCCACTAAAATTATCCCTGTTGGCTAGATATTTTTAGTTAGTTATTTGTGATATGATGTGATTTTAGATAGTTATAGGTTGTTTTCATGATGCTTCATGACACATTTTAGGTCCTAGTGAAGAATATTTTTGAAGATATGCAAGTTTTTGTAAAACTGGGTAAGTTACAATGTGTTTTTATAGAAAAATTGGACCTTGTGATGCTCATTGTGAATTGTATTATTTTTGGGGGGACCTAAAATCATTAACATAATTTCTTAGTTCATTTATGAAGGTTTCACAAAAATAATGAGGTGGTTTTATTGTCACTTTTTTATGAACAAATGTTAGGAAGGTAAGTTGATTTGAAACCCTAGCTAAAAGTAACTTCAAGAAGATTGTGTATATATAAATAGTTTTGATTGCTTCTAAAAAAATATGATTGGGTGATGTAGAGGACTCCTCTAGATTTCCAGAAAGGCATGTTTTTACATGTGACAATATGTGGGCCCCACCTGAAATGTATTATTTTTGAAGAAGTTTTGTTTAAGCTAAGCTTTTCAAAGAAGATACAAAATAAATTGAAATTTTTTTATCCCTTGTGTTCTAGTAAATATCTATGAAATTTTTATAGCATTTTGTGCCTCTAAATGTAAAAGTCTGCCCTATTTATGAAGAATAGTTTTGGGGTAGTTTGGAAGAGCTTGTACTAAAATTGGAATTACACAAGTTACAAGAAGAGTTAGGAGCTGATTAAAGTTTCTTGTGATCTTGGTTAGGGAGATTTATAATGAAATATAAAAAAAAAAAATTGATAAATTATGTAGAAGTTATGACCTGTTATTTGAGGGTCAAGTTTGAAGGATGCTTGTTCAAGTAGGGTGTGAAGTAGCTTCAAGAGGTAAAGTGATAGTTTTGAGTTGTTAATATTTGGTGAAGGTGTATGAGTTCTTATAAATAATGTATAAGGATATTAAATTCTTTAGTAAATCTTAGAAGTGGTTTTTTTGTTGATGGAGTAAGTTGGGCTAATGGCCAATTCTTAAGTCCGAGAAGGAATAATAAGTAGTTTACAGAGATTCGAATTATCAAGGCCTTACACTTATATTTGGAAGGATTTATAATATATTATGGAAAGAGGATTCAGATTTATTTCTAGTGGTATATGTATTATATCTTGGTGAGTTAAATTAATTGGTATTTAAGGCTAGTTTGTGAAGAAGAAGGTAGCTGTATTTTCTAGATAGTTTTGTTGAGGTGAAAGATTGAGTTGGTTGAAGCATGAGATGATTGATTTGATGATTTATATCATCTGTAAAGTTAATAGGGATGATTTTTTTTACTATTTAAGGTATTTTTAGGTCTTTATAGTGGCAGAAAGGATGCAAACTAGTTGAGTTTGCAAAACTAGATTCTGGGAAGCATGTTTTGGTGAAGAGGAAAGTTGATGTGGATTGAACACATGGATGTTTCATGAGATATAACTCATATGGATGTGATTTAAAATTCCTAATTATTCCATAGAGTGGTCACATTCCATATTTTACTTGATTTGGAGTGAGATAGACACCCAAAGGTGAAGACAGGGTGCTAGAAAGAACTGTTTCGTGAAGGATATGATCATTTTGGCCCATGTTCTGAAATATTTTATTGGTAAAAGTAAAATTTAGACTATTTATGATATTTAAATGTCATATTACACATTTGAGGTTAATTTTAGAGCTTGAATAAACATATTTTTGGTGTTAGTGGATTTTACTCATCCTAGTGATGGGGTTTTGAGCCTTTTTTGGTGCAAGATGGATGGTTTTGGGAATGTCCTGACATATAAGGATTATATGTGACCATTTTTATCAATTTAGTGGGATATAATTAAGCTATATTTATCATGAAATTTTTTTATGACTGACCTTGCTTGTGTTTGAAATAAGAGAAGGGTATAAAAGTGAAGTTTTGGGTTCATTTTTCAACTAGTTCTCTTGGAAAGAAAAGTGAAACCCATGTAGAAGTTTATTGCAGATATGAATGCATTATGTCATATATAATTTTTTTTTATAGTTTTAGGAATGATATAGAGAATGTGAGCAAGGGTTTAGAGCCAAGACAAGTCCCATAAAAAGAAGAAAGAGTGAGCTAGGTGAATAAGGGCTTAAAGGTGAAGTTGTGAGCTTAATTAGAGATCTCCATCAGTTATGGAAGAAAAAAATTCAGATATCATCTTCATCATTTATATGAGTTGGTTTTTATTCATGTTTGGTGGTTTTATCATCCTTGTGGAGTAGGAGTTTCACAAAATTAGGTGTTGGTTCTCCTTATAGGGTTGGTTCTCTACTAAACTAGGGGTTGGTGTTCCTTATGGGGTTCTTGCCACACTAAATTTGAAGATTTGATATAAAAAATTATGTTTCATTTGTTTTTATTCCCTTGAGGATTTCCACTTAATTCTTGTGTTCATGTGTACTTTCTTGTTCTTTCTCATGTGTATAGTTGATTCAATGCTTAAGTAAACATACATATATCATTGATTGTTTATTTGAATGGTATTATGCATGTTAATTTATTATAATTAGAAATTAAATAATGTTTTAGTGGATTGATTCACACCCCCTCTCAGTTCCTTGTGCTTTCAATAATTGGTATCATAGAGTAGGTCCTTAAGAAGTAAGTCTAATAGCTTAAAGGATATCCTAGAAGCCCAAGTAATTAGTAAGTATTAAAATGTTGAATATGCATTAACGAAGACGAATGATTTATTTCTTACAAGATCATATCAAGGGATATGGAGATAGATCCTGCCGTCTTGCCATCAAGGTTTTTGGAGTCGATGGAGAGCTCAATCCATGGTCCTCTAAAAGAGAAAAAGACAAGTATGAAGGGAAGTTGAAATCTTTGGGATATGATTTAGAATATACTTCAATAGGTAGAAGATGTAAAAAAATTAGAGAAGAGGATTCTTTGGGGATATGGAGCCCAAAGAATTAAGACAAAAGTATTAAAATGTTGAATATGCATTAAATCAGATGAGAAAGACAATGAAGAAGCTCAATCAATTGCTATTTATTTCTTATGGTTATCATATATATGTCATGATTTTGGTATAGGAGATAGGATCTCCTAGGAATGGTTAAGCCACAAATGTCATCCAGGATATGGACATTACAAGATATTGTTTCAACTAGGAAGAAAGGTGTTGAACATCAAGGATATATTACAAGATATTGTCTCTAAGGTGGAACATCAAGAGTTGTTAGATGGTTTTAAGCATATAATGGAAGAATTTTCAAGTGGAAAGTCAGCCCCATGAATGATTAAGAGACTACCATGTTAGAACCAAAGGTAAGAAGGAGTTTGTTCAAGAAAAGGAGGTCATGAAAAATTATTCTCATCCTACCATGTGTAGTGTATGAAGTTTGTAAAGAATTATTCTATTTCAATCAAGATAGAAAACAATGTCTATAAGCCTAAGTAAGTTCAAAGAAACATTTTTTCTCTAGTTAAAGAATGTCACATGTGGCTAAATTATTGGGTACATGATAAGTTGAAGGAGTTTGGTGTGTTTAACACCTCAAGTGTGATAAGGTATGTTAAGTAATCTCACATGATTTTTAAGTCATTATTGGTGTAGGTGTTCGAGTTTGTCTTATTGTCCCTATTTGAAGAAGTCCATGGTTGTCATTATAAGTATGTTGGTTCATTATAGTTCAAGTTTTTGTCATGAAATTCTATATTCATGCATTATAGTCATCATTTATGGTTTAAGTACCATTTGGATCAAAAAGATACCCTTGAGAGCATTTGTTGTTGTGTTACTTGTCAATGTTAGACCCATTTCAATAACCCTACCTTTTATCCGAGGTTGTTGAGTATGTGGCAAGATAATTCTTAGCATTATGAAAAGAGTGTTAGAAAATTTATAGCCTTATGTATCATACTATGTAGTCCTTGTTTTTATTCATTTAGGTATATGGTCATCATGCATAATAAGTTTTTTAAAGGACTAAGTATGTTAAGTAGATGATCTAAGCATTATCAAATAAAGAAAATATATTTGAAGTCATCACTTGGTGTATATAGATAAGGTCTGAAGAAACTCTATTAGTCTCTATCAGAGGTCTATGTATGATTCCATACATGTTTTACAAAAGGTTATCAACAAGTGTTAAAGTCATAAATCCATGTCCAAGGTCTTGTGTGCATGTATGATGGTCTCTAGGGTCTTCTTTTATAAAAAACCTTGTTATATTTAAAGGAAAGTTTTAAAAGGTCTTGAAGATGAGCTAAATTCTCTAGGGGTGTTTAAATACCCTAAAACTATGAAAATCAGGAGAAATGATAAGTTAAAGGTTAATGTGATACAAACATGAGACTATGATATCAAGGGAAAGAAGCAAGGATTTTAGGTTTAACATCATGAATGAACACACACCTGATGGTAATTGAATTATATCGAATGTGGTATTCCAAGTAATGATCTAGGTATGTTTTTTATTGCCAATATTTTAAAAGTTTATTTAGGATCCAAATAAGGTTTGCAAAGAAAAAGGTAGTTGTTACGGTGAGAGTAAGTGTTGACGAGTGACAAAAAAATCTTAATTGTACTTCATGAAGGTATGAATTGGTAGTATTGAGTTCTATTTAGGAGTTAAAATTTAGAGAAGAATTAGGGAGTTAGAAAATTGTGATGAAATATTGAAGGACTGTCAAAAGTTTATAGCTTCATGATATCTTTGTAACATGATAGTTAGAGCTTGAGATTTTAAATCTTGATCCATTTATATGAAGACTAATGCATGTGATGGATTGTTCTCAAGAAAATATAAAGGAGAAGTAAGACTCTTAATCTAAAACATAGTGTTAAGGGTTCTATTTTACTAAAATTAATTTACGTATTTTGATAACAATGGTATGACACTACATAGAGGTGAATCAAGAATCTTATGGTGTATAAATCAAGTACTTGCATTCTATAGGTGACTTGAAGATGATAATAGTATGATGCATGAATGTGATGGATGTCTAAGGTAAGGTATGACTCTAAATCCCTAAAAATCATGACTTATCATTATACATAGTGCATAAATCTAAGATGAATCTATTGAAGTTTGTAGATAATCTTCAAATGTGAAGGATGATGAGAAAGTGTGTTAGTTCACTCATGTCAAAAGGTGAGTGAAATATCAAACCTGATGAGAGAACTAGAAGGATTATTTATAAGGAAGGTATGAATGCTCCCATAAATCTAGTGATTCTTATCAAGAATGAATCAAAACATGCAAATCATAAGAAGAAAATTTTTGACTGAGAAATAAGAGAAAGTAGTAATAACTAGGTCTATAGGAGAGTTTATGAAATGGGGAGAATTTTTTTGATCTTCAACCAAGCACATAATGTCTTCTTTCAGGAGTTTTAGTTATCATTAAGATATGGAGGTAAGTATAAAAGTGGTTTATGTAAGAAGGTAGCTAGTAAGTATCCTATCTTTTGGTTGACTGAGTCAAAACTATGAAAGAAGAAAAATGACATCCTACAAGTGTGAGAGGGAAGTTAACAAAATCTAAATGGTTTTGAGTCCTTTTTGGAAGGGTCTTGTGACATTTGAATGACTTGAAAGATTGAACAAAGTTGATCTTCATGAAAAGAGAGATGATCAAGTGCATCATGTGGGTACATTAGCTAGCTATGTCAAGGTGGTAGAAGATACAAATGGTAAGTCACAATTATAAGGAGAAGATATATCAGGTTATAGGCCTTACATAGGTATTTAAGAAAGGGGGATTACATTTAGTCACTCTTGATTATATTGATGAATAAAATATGCTCACAAAAGGTCAAGGTGGTGCTAGTGAAGTTCTAGAAACTTTATATAATCTTATATTGATATATTGGTATAAAAAGGTAGTTAACTTGAAAGAGTTATTTAGAACGTGTCTCCTTGGCATGGTCACTCTCCATGAAAAGTAAGAAAGGAAAGAGTATGATTTATTGTAATTTTAGTTAGATACAAGGTTTATCTTTGTAGGGGATCTATAAGTTAGTGTTTCATTTTTTTGGGTCTCCATGGTTAGTATACGTTTGGGTCGATGTACTCAAGTTTTTTCTTAAGGATAGTAGCGCTAAAAGTAAAGATGTGATGAGTTTGGAGTCTAATCTTGAAATTTTAGGATGAATAAAGTATGGAAAGAGATTTTTATCTTGGATTAGGAGTACCATTTCAAGGGGAGCTATTTTTTGGACTATTATAGGTCGATGGATTAGGTTTTTCTACTAAAGGAGTAAAAAGAGAAGGAACTGATCCTTGGGGAGATTTTTGAGTCAAGTAAGTGATTCTTTATATTGTTTCCATTATGTTCTTGTCATGTTTTATCATTTATCATGTTGTGTCATCATATTATCCTTTGTCATAGATTTCAAAAGGGGAGAGAAGCATCAAAAACATGGGAATGAGGTCTTGTAGGTTTGTTTGTCTTGAGGTTTCCATCAATGTTTTTGAAGGTGGTTTCCATCAATGAAAAAGGGGGAGATTGTTGGCCATTGTGTGTTTGTGTTGTCATTGATGTAAATTCCATTGATGGAAAATGGTGTCATGATGTAGTATGAGTCTCCATGAGGTGTTATTCAGTGGTCAAACATGAAGGTTGATTGGTAGTGTCCATGTTTGGTGAGTTTTAGGAGGTCCTGGAGCTTGGTGCGAGCTCTCTTGAGTTGTTTGGATGTTGTCATGAGGTCATACATGGTCATGGAGAGTGTGTTATATATGTATATGGGTTTTCATAAATAATTCTCTTTTCCTAAAACCATCATTTTCTAATTGTGACATCATTGTAGCAAGATATTCAATCTTGCAACTTTCAAGGTTTTAATCGTACTCTATCTCCCTTTATTTTTCACTATGCATTATTCAAAACACTCCAAAACCTTTGATGGAAAATCAAGAAATTCATAATCCTTCTCAAGATACTAGCACATATCCTTATCAATGTAGAAACTTCTTTATAGCTCAAGTCACTCAAAGGGAAGCAACGATCTCACAGAAAATGCCAAGTGTTAGCCTGGTGCAAGTTCCAAAAAGCAAAAAGAGCGGAAGCCTAAAAACCTACGAGACTTGCATGTGGAGTCAACTATAAGTGACCCATCTAAGGAAAATTCTTTGCATTAATATAATGCAGGTTCATTACTTACTCAAAGGAAAGTGAAAAGATTGCAAATAATGCCAAGTGTCAGCTTGACATGCTTCCAAAAGCTATAAAGGGAGCAGAGACCCTAGAGAAGCACTTGGCCTCCATGTGGATCTCACAATAAATTGGCTCTAAGTTTGAAGCAAGTTGCGAAAGATTGGTGATAAGCCAAATACCATGTATGGGCAATTATGAAGCCTATCTAAAAGTTTTAAATGCTAAGATATTTTCAAAAGATCAAAGACAAAGGGTCATTTAGCTGGTCTTTTTCAGTGACAAAGTTAATGCATAGTTCCATGTGAAGAGTGCGAACCTATGAATACTTAATTTGTTCACCCTGCATTCAAAAGGTCATTTTAATAGAATAAAAGTATAGACATCGCTTGAATCATGAGCCCGTGGACTTTGATCGATACATAAGCGATTAAAAGATCCAAATATGTAATAAATATTTGAAAGAATAAGTCCACTCCAAGGGAGTCGGTTGTAAGATAGTTAAGAGATGTATTAAATGAGTATGGCTCTCACCCCTTAAAAAACAAATCATAGGGAAGTGTGAGACAGATCTCACAATCTACTTCTGTCACTTCACACCATTTACCATAATGAACAAGCAATTGGGAAATAGTTAAAAATGATCTTCTTATCTTCTTCCCATCCTATATATTGTAAATGAAAAGGTTTTAAAAGAATGGATATTGAGAGTTAGTCAATTCTTCTTTTTTGTCTCAGTTCCTCTTCTATAAAAGGTAGGGGCTTGGAGCTCTGGCCTTCTTTCTGAGCTTTGTAATAGCACTCTTTCCTCTTATCTATTGTAATATTGTGCACATTTTTGGAGTAATATAATATGCCATGTGGTGCATTTCATCCATCCTTTGCATAATTTGTATTTTCTCTGATAGCCTTTATTTCGACGTGGATATACTGTGCATGTTTATATGTTATTACTATCTTCAGAAGTTGTGCTTAAGTAGTTTGAAGTAGTGTTCTGTGTGAATCTTCTCTTGGCATGTGGTGCATCTTTTCCACCCTTTTCATTGCTCACCTTTTCCTATTTCAAGAAGTTGCGTTCTGAGTTAACTCCTTCACTTTTCGGCGCATCGCTCCCATTAAGTTTTATGTTTTGTTTCATTTTCTCTGACCCTCATCTCACACTACAGAGAAGATCCAACTTCTTTAAAATTGAGGTCACCTTAGGGCACACGTCCCACTAACCTAAGGTTTCCTACAACTCTGACGGTTCATCGCAAGGATAATTGTCAACATTACCATTCACTATTCATTATCATTCATACAACCATTCAATCAACCATGAACCATATGTGTTTTTACTTAAGCATAGAAACAACCGGATGTAAACTCTAGTTTTTGTATCATTCCTCCCCTTTACCCCACGTCCGCTCTCCTACATTAGGCTTGCCCATTCAAATTCCTCTTCCCTCCTAATTTCATTTGAATTCCATTTCCCACCAAAAATACATATCTAATTAATTAATGTTAATCCCTTTTAAATCAACTTACGAATTTAATATTCCAAAGTAATCCATGTCATTCCACCTATGAATTTAATAATCCATGTCACCCCACTTATGAATTTAAAATTCCCAAATAATCCATGTCAATCCACTTGATAATTTAAAATTCCAAAATAATCCACATGCAATCCACTTTTGAATTTAATATTCAAAATATTATCCATATCCATCCACTTATGAATTTAATATTCGAATAGTAAATCCATATTCATCTACATATGAATTTAATATTCACATTTAATCCATGACAATCCACTCATGAATTTAATATTCTAATCATATAACCCACTCACTTAATCGGGTTAGTTTTCAAAATCGGGATTATCTAAATTAATCTCCTCTTCAAGTGTAAATAAGATCCTTCCACCCTCTTTCAAAAAAACCTATAAATTAGAGAAAAACTCTGGCATTATTTTGATTCCACTTATCATCATAATATCATCAAAATGCCCTTGTGATTCCACTCATCATCCCATTTTTTCAGCATTCTTTCGTCCACAATAGAAGAATTTGTAGGTTTTTTTTATAGGTTCCTCCCATCATCGTCATCTGGAGATCATTCCATATCTGCATTTCTAGCTTGTTGTCTAGATCCATCCATTTTGGTTACCATTGACTTGCCCTGCATGCGATCTAGAGTCCGTCAACACATCGAGGTAGACTTTATTTTATGTCAATCTAGATCAAATCTGTATGTGCCTTACATTTCTACATTTTAGTTTCTTTGTGCAGGCACAGACTTTGCATATTATCTTGTTCATTATCATTTCTTTTATCCTATTTTATCAAACAAGGGTTGACATCCACATAAGGAAGCTTGTGCTTCTTGGATCTATCTTTGTCGACAACCCCCTCCTTTACCATCTAATCAATTTTCCTCTTAGTTGCCTTTTGTTTTACATGTTTATTGAATTTACAAGGTGATCATTTAATTTGCGTGCATCCATTTGCATCCATCATCTATACGGGTACCTTAAGCATCACATCTTATGAGGTCGGTCATGTTTTTATTATTTCATTGCATTAATTTGAGTATAAGGGTAGAAACATCTCTCGAACATTTTGGCGTGCTCACAGTGGGACCTTCCCACGATTTGTTTTTGTTGGTTTCACAACTCGTTATCTTATCGGTTATTTTCCTGCTCGTGTTTTCTTTTGTAATTTCATTTTCTATATCGTATGAATTGCTTTGGTTAACCCTTACATTGTGGGAAATCTTGTTGTTTTTTGTTGTTTTTGTTTTTATGTTATGTGTGTAGGTTCGGTAGTGGTGGATACGCTAGTCGTCATTGTGGACTCATGGTGTTTCCGTTGTTCTGTGTTAATTACCCTCTTAAATCCTCGTATTCATACTTGTTTGAAGGGTTCAAATTATTCTAGAAGTGGTGTTATTCTTGTCATTTTGTGGTTTATATTAATTTAGTTTATTGTTCTCAAAACTTATTAGTTTTTCGTTTATATTTTGTAATTCATAGTAATTTGTGTGGTTTATGGTAGTTTATTTTTTTGGTTAATAGTTAATATAAAGCCTTATTTTTATTATTATTAATTAATAATAATAAATTAATTAAAAAACATCAATAAAAAAATAACAAAACTTTTATCCTAAACTTCCCTCTAAACTAGCTCCCTCCCACCTAATCCCCACTCTACCCCAGCTCGGCCAGCTTAGTCGAGCTGCCCAATCTCCCTTCCACTAAACCCACTACCCAACTCGACTTGACACCCCGTGACAAGACCTTTCCCTCTCACCCGTGAGCTCCCACCTATTCCCCCACTCCTTGTGACCACCCCGACTCATCTCTGCCCGACACCTCAATCCGCACCCTCCCCAACTCGTCCCCATCCTCCTCCGCTTCGGCAATCGTAGTCTCATGGACCCGAGTCTCCCAATCCGAGGCCACTCGGCCATGCATCTTACCTCCGTGTCCCTTCCCACCTCCACAAGTTCCTACCTCCCTCCTCTCCCGAACTACTCTCAGCCACTCGGCCATCCAGGCCATTCTTCACTAGCTCCCAGTCCCCGCGTCCCTTGCCTCCACACGCAGGAATCCACTCCCACAAAACATGTGCCACTGCCTCGCCCATCATGTGTATCTCCTCCACGCCCACTTGTACCCTCCGCGGGCTCTGCCCACGTCCTCTGCCACTCACAGCCCATCCAATCCCACTCGGCCGCCAACAAACCCCTTCCGCACTCAGCTCGGCCTCCCACCTCTTACCTCATGATGACCCAGGCACCCCGAGCCCTCGGCTCTCCTCCCTAAGCTCCTCCTCATGATGACCAGGCTCCCATACACCTTGCCAACCCGACCCTACACTAGCCTTCTTCCTCCCCTGCTCGGCCTCTTATCCTCGACACGTCCCCTCTGCACAATCCTGTCCCACACGACCCTCCATCGACCATTTCCCTCGTGGTTGTCACCATTCCACTATACACAGTACAGAAACGTCTATAATTTCAAGCCCAAATCATACGTCGTTTATTGTATAGCTTCTAGTTTATCATATTCATAGTTTCTATTCTTTCTCGTTTAACAAGAAGTAAACAGAACACACACGTTTATCATTTAACTTATATATCATTCCACGTTTATCATCTTTATCATTCCATAGTGTCTTACATAGTTTCTCCTTTCGTATCAGTTCACACCACACACGTCCTCGTTTATTTCATAGTTTATTTTTTTAGTTTCTTGTTTCATAGCTTTTTCTTCATTTCTTATTTCGACTCGAATCACTCATTTCATCGATCATTTCGCTCGTTTGTTTCTTTAGTGAATCATCTATATATTTATATCAGCTTATTTTATATATCGCTTATCTTAGGTATATGTTTGTATCGTTCATCATTTATATCGTATCATTTCTTCTTAAAGACATTCCTTTCTTTATCTTTTGTTTTAGCTTTCGTACTTTTCTCACCTTGTCACCAATCGTTAATCATTTCACATCACTTACCACTTTTTCTTTCCTCATATTATTTTCTAGTGTGTCTTTTCGCTTTTGTAGCTTGTTTCATATCATTGCATAAAATATGACTTGGTTCAATCAAGATGACTCTTTAGTTATTCGCTTTCGCACATCACAAGATAGATTGGAGGTACTTAGATCAAAGAAAAAATTGTTTGATCGTGTTGACAAAATTTATCTAGATGAGGATTTAACTAAGATGCAACAGGAAGAGGTAAAAGAAAGTAGGAAGAAAGTTATTGATGCCAGAAAGCAAGGGAAATGGGTTGTAATCCGTAATGGAAGGGCTTGGATCAAGGATTCTCCTCCTGATTGGTGGACTAAACCTTGGCCTATTTCTACATGACGCCAGCAGCCCTGAAACATGGTCTACAACCTCAATTACAATTGCAGTTTGGAATTGTGGAGGTTCTATCTTTTTTGCCCCAGGGTCTTTTGAAGATGTGATTCTTAACTCAGATGTCATTTTTCTCATGGAAACTCATGAAACCAAGGAGAAACCTCTACCCTCATATGCAGGATACTCATGGATTAGTGTTCACAGACCTCAACTTCGACATGGCACAAAAGGTTCTGGTGGAGTTGCTTGCATTTATAGAGATCATCTCCATTCCTCTATTCAATTTGAAGGCTCTGATGAATTTGCAAGGTTCCTATGGATATCACTTAAAAGAAGACCTCCTTTGCAAAATTTGTATATTGCTGCATGTTACTTCCCCCCACAATATTCAAATTATGCTCCAGCTCTTGATGGTGAATCTCCCTTTGTAGACTTACAACCGGAAATAACAAAATACTCTGCATTTGGTGAGGTTCTTCTTCTCGGTGACTTCAATGCCCGGATTGGCCACCTTCAGTGTGCTAATCATGATCTTCACAATGACCCATTGATGATTTATGAAGTGGATCAACATGAATCAGGGCTTCAACGTTATTCTGCAGACTCTACGGTGAATGCTTATGGACAACACCTAATCAAATTGGGTGAATCTCATGATCTTGCTATCTTGAATGGTACAGAACACTTCCCTAATTCCAAAGGCTTTACTTGCTTCCCTTATTCTGGTGGAGCTAGTGTTGTAGACTATGTTATATCCTGCAAATCTTTTTCTTTGAGTATATATGATCTCCATATTTTGACTTCTCCCCCACCTCTCACTGATCATGCCATTCTCTCTTTCCGTATGCCTCTTGCCACACCTATTGCAACATCCTCCCATGTACTCTCACAAAAACATACTACTATCCATTTTGACCATGCATATGATGAGAGCTACACTAATATCCTCAAAACCGATCTCATGAACATTTATGATATCTTAGATCCAGTTGAGAGGGCTACTAGACTATCATGGGTAATTATGGATGCGGCATTTAAGGCTTTCCCCCACTCCAATCATACTTCTCGGCTCCATACCCATGGTCATTGCCCGTGAAATTCTTGGTACGATGTGGATTGTAAAAATGTTCACAAGTTAACCAAACGTATTATGACCGAAACTCCCTCTAAAGCCAAGCTGGCCCAAAAGCTTTATAGAATCATTCTTAGAAGGAAAAAATGACAATACTTGTATGATAAACAAAGAGCTACCATATACCAAATCCGGTTTAATCCCAAGTCTTTCTGGAGATCATTTTTACCCAAAAAATCTACTTGTGCCATTACTGACCCACATACCTGGTTTACCTATGCTACCTCTCTCTATGATGCTCCCAATCAGCCCTCCATTCATTTGAATCCTAGACCGCCCAAGTGTCATTTCTTCACCGATAAGATGGTTCTTAAAGCCATCTATAAACTCAATTCCAATAAAGCCCAAGATGTGGAAAATTTAAAAGCTGAATTTTTCCATCATAGTCCAGTTGTTCTTGCTGTCCACATTTCCAATCTTTTTAATTTTATTGTTCCTCATGGTCTTCCTCCCTCTTGGACTTCCCATATTATTCATCCCATCTTCAAATCTGGAGACTCTCTTAAACCAGAGAACTACCGTACCATCATGATTGGGCATACTTTGGCTAAGCTTTTTGCTACAGTACTTGATGATTATATCTCACAATGGGCAAAAAGAAACAGATCAGGGCAAAAGGTCAAGCAGGTTTTAGGAGGAATCACCGAACTATTGATCACATATTCACTTTGGTTGCCATTATAGAGGAAGCAAAGGCTAAAAAACAGAAGGTATATTGTTGTTTTGTGGACTTTCGTAAGGCTTTTGACACAGTACCTAGACATCTTTTGATTCAGAGGCTAAAAGATTTGGGTCTTCCTGACATGGTAATTTCTCTTGTCATGACTTTATATGAGAAAATTTTTGGGCATATTCGTACCAAATTGGGCACTACTAATGACATTCATAGTAACATAGGTGTGAAACAAGGTTGTCCACTATCGCCTACACTTTTTGGGCTCTATATTGATGAATTAGAGGATCTTATCTCCACTGAATTAGGTACCATGAATGGTTGTAGCCTCCTTGGGATCTACATTGCTATTTTATTATTTTGCACGACATTATTTTGCTTTCACACACAATTATAGGGCTTCAAAATCAGCTTGATGCATTGAGTGATTTTTGTGATAAGAAAGGCCTGGAAGTAAATCTGGCCAAGACAAAACTCATGGCATTTAATACAACCAAGAAAGTAGCATCTACAATGAATTTTTGTACAAAGGAAAACAAGTTGAGGTGGTGTACTCTTACACCTACTTGGGTGTGGTTTTCTCTGGTCCACCTTTTAGCTTTGTTCCGGCAATAGAAGCAAGACTGAGCAAAGGGTATGCAGCATTGACGGTCTTGGAAAGACAATGTTTTCAGCTCCAATTTCAAGATATTCAGATGAAGATTCAGATTTTTCATACATTGGTTACACCAGCACTTTTATATGGATGTGATGTTTGGGGTCCATATTTGAGACAAAATGATTTCAATCGTATGGAAAGAGTTTTCATTTCCATGTTATCAAAGAATATCGAGCCAAAAGAACAGTTCCTCACTCAATTATTCTTGTTGAGTTTGGGGTATGTCCTCTCTTTATCTCTTTGATTTTCAATGTTATCACTATGTTGCATAGGCTTCGATGCATGGCAGATTCATTTTCTGGTCAAAATAGGTATCCATATTTGGCACTTCAATCTTCTATACAACTTGCCAAAAAGGGTTGCAAATCTTGTTGGTATGCAAGGATTACTACTCTCCTTCAGAAGCTGAATATTGATATTGATAGACTCCCTCCTCTTGGGTTTTCTATTAATGCTCCTCAACTTACTAAACATGAAGTTAACAAGGGTATACGAGAGGAGCTCACTAAGTCTTATTTGAAAGTTACATGGTTTTCTCCAAAAGAGCCTTTGAAACCAAAGCTTCTTCACTATTTTCAATTGTATTCCTGCTTCCATGAAGATCAAAACAAAATTCCATAATACATGAAGATGTTTTTTCCTTCATGCCTAAGGATCCCTTTAGCTCAATTTCGCATTTTCTCTCACCCTCTTCGGATGGAATCTGATCATAGCCTTCCACAACATGAGCGGATTTGTCAGTTGTGTTTTCTAGAACCTGAAAGTGAAGAGCATTTTATATTCAAGTGTCCCATCTATTATGAAATCTGTGGGAGATATCATTGTCTTTTCAGAGATTCCAATGGGTCTTTAAGGAGTCTCATTCGATATGAAGATCAGAAATGCTTAGCTTTATTTATTCATGAAATACTTCAAATTCAGGAAAGAACACTCAAATTACAGTCCTCAAATACAAATGAGTACAGAAATATCAGTTCTTACTTCCACATTACTGATTTCAGGAATCTTAAGAGATCTCATATGTAGACAACCTAGTCCAGATGTGTTAGACAACACACTTTCTATTGGTTTCACGATCTGCAACCTTCTAGCGGTTGATTTGTTGTTTCCTTATTTATGTTTCTGGAGATGTTTCGACACTCCCTTTATGTTTTGGTTCTTGGTTTGTATTTTTTCTGTCCCATAGGCCATTCTTGGCCTTCTGTGGACATTAATATCTAAATAAATAAATAAATAAATAAGAAGAATGTTGGAATATATTTTTTTATTAATTACGTAGATACATTATTTTTTATTTTTCTACATAGGCCATTCTTTCACAAACAAACATGAGATATTTTTAATGTATTTATCATATTTGTTTTTCAACCATATCAATTAATTATCTGATTTCATTTGCGGTTGAACTTCCACAATTGCAGCCACCACATTTCACTATCAAAGTCCTATTTTTATAACATCTACACAACTCTAATACCTTTGCATGCACATGAAAAGGTGGATTTTGTGTGGTGGCCTTTGACGAGGGGATCAATAGGGACACTCCACTATTGACCTGTGAAAAAATCTTAGCAATAGCAATTTCAATTTTCTTGAGAGAGGATTTTTTTTTCGAAGAGGGAAAGGGGAGTGAGAAAAGATAGGAGAACTAATGACTAATGGTAGGTAGAAATCAAATTTCAATGAAATTTGATGAACACAAAGTATCAAGAAATCCCTTAGTCAAAGAAAGCTAGAAACTCCTTCTTCTTGTATTAATTTCTCAAACAAAAGTTGTACATAGTGGAGAAATGGAGGAAATTGAGAGGGGGGAAAGGAAGAATTTGGCTATCTCCTTTGTTCTCTCAAGGTAGAATGCACTCTTGAGCTTACAAAATTAATGACCAACCCTTTGAAATGGGAATGGCATTTACAATTTATAGAATGAGAGGTGACTTATCATCTTCCTCATGACCCTCCATATGCCTTATTTCTAACTTTAGACTATTCATATTCCTACAAAATATTTAAGTCCCTTTTATAAAATCAAGGTGACTTAATTTACATTATGTTTCTAAAGTCACTTTTAAGTGACTTAAAGGCATATCAAAAAGTGCAAACCCCAATGAAGAATTAGAACATTTGAAGGAGAGAAAATTTTGGGGGAGAGGGAGAGAGAGAAGAGGAGAAGATGTTTCCCGATGAAGTCCATTGATCCTCGTTGATGGAAAACTCCAAATGTAGTGAAACTTTGAATCTTTGAATTCCTTGCACACTATGAAACTCCTTCAAATCAGCTCATGAATGCTTTGCCAAGTTGAGTGAACTATTTCATGACCACAACTCCCAACCTATGTATGATATACTATTTTTAGTGAGAGGTGATTTTTGCCTCTTCTCGACCATCGTGATGTGATGAAATCCCTCATTTGATCCTGCACACACTACCCTTGCCTCAGCCACTTCTTTGGGGTGACTTACTATTTTTAGTAAGCACCCATATAAGGGACTTACTATTTTTAGTAAGTGGTCATTTTCACTTTTTTTCTCTTTGAACACTCATTTTGGCTTCCTCGTGATCTTCAATGCCCGTTGCCTTTGTCTCAACTACTTTTGATGATGACTTTCCAAACATAGCAAGTCTATATAGGAAAACTTACTATTTTTAGAAAGTGTGTTTCTAGTGCTCGATTTGTGATGGAACATAATTTTTTGGACTCATCTTGTCATTATGATCACACCCTCCAAATTTCACATAGTTTTTTCCCACTAGAATGATTGGAAATAAATTTTGAAATTTTGACCTGGCAGTGGCTTCGGGCACGGAGCTACCATGGCGGCCATTAATGGAGCTTGAAATTTTTAGGTCTAGTTTTTGTCTCCATTTTGATGAAAAAAACTCCATTGTGATAGGTTTTTATTTGGAGCCCATGTGCAAGTTTTTAGTTCATTTCCATTTCGGAGTGATGGGAAATCGATGAATGTGAGTCGGTGCATGAAGTGAGATTTTTTGGAGAAAATGATTCTGGGCACCATTTGACCTCTTGTTTTTTGCATCTTGATTGTCTTGAAAAATTTGAAAGTCTAAAAAAGATGACATCTGATCGACTTGTACTTTGCAAGATATGAGGATTTTTTGATCGGGTGGCTTCGTAGTTATATCGTGAAAAAAATCTCCATTTTCTCTTCGTTCTTCATCATTTCACTCCATTTTTTCTCTGAGGCCTACATATTTTTATGCATTCATGGTGTGAGATTTTGGTGATCATGATGGAGCTGGTTTGGATCAAAATGGTGGACGGGTGTGTTCGAACAAGCTTGAGCAAAGCCATGGCATGGTGAGGAGCTATGGAGGAGAAATGAGAGGAAGAAAATGACTAAGTGCCAGATTTAAATTTTAAAAAAATGCACATGGAGGGGCTGGGCACATTTTTTTGTCCTGACATCCCTCACCTTAGGGACATGAGGGACATCAATTTCCATGGTGGTCAAGAGGATGACATGTGTCCTCGATCGATAGCAGGGGATTTGCTTGAAAAATGCACCTGGGGGCTGAAAGTGGTCACGTGGGTGACCAAAAGACTCCCCATAGGGGATGGGCACATTTTTCCATGTTTGGTGTCCCTCACCTCAAAGGGACATGAGGGACATCAAATTCCATGGTGGTCCTGGAGCTGACACGTGTCCTCGATCCGACGGTAGGGAGTTTGAGCTCCAAAAATGCACTTGGGGGCTGAAAGTCGGTCACGTGGGTGACCAAAAGACTCCCCATAGGGGCTGGGAACATTTTTCAAGGGCTGATGTACCTGACCTTAGGGATTTGGGGACATAAAATCCCACCAGGCTCCTAGTGTTGACACGTGTCCTCCCAAAAATTGACTAACTCCTAGACTGTCTCCAAGAGGGTGACTTGGAATGATGATAACTTGAGCTCCCGGTGGAATTTATTGGTAAAATTTTATATGATCCTGACTGGAAATGGAATTTTGAATCCAATGGTGGGGGTATCATGTCTTGATTCATCCATTTGATCCCTAAAAAATTGGAATTTTGATTTGAGACTCCACTTGTGCCTGAGAAAAAATTGCCTACAAATCCTATGCACCAAGGTGTTGTGAAAAATATGATTTCACCATCATGTAGGTATTGGAATATATATTTCTCATATGATGTTTTTTTTTACTTCTAACTCCATCCGGAGCTCCAGAATCATCTTCTTTGAAGCCCAAATAGTTGTTTTTGTGTATGTGTACTAGGCTTGTGAACCCTAATTTAAAAACTACCCCCCATCTTCAAGACCTTCCAAAACTTCTTCCAAAAATCATTTCCATGATGTCCCTAAGACCTTTGGATCACCTCCTCCATCCAATTTTTCTTTTTTTCTCCACTCGTGAGGGTTGATCCATCTCTAGGAAGGCTAGTGATAGCCCTTCCCAATACTTCCAAGAAAGATAGCATCTGCAAATGAACTCCTAAAATCACCTAGGGGGAATGAATGGAATTTCCTAAATCACCTAGGGGAATGAATTAACACAATAATGGGAGGTCACTTGGACTTGGATGATTGATGGACTTGGGGTGTCTTGGAATGATAAGACATGAAAAAAAATTTTGCACAGGGGTATAGTTGTGTGCTTCAAGAAATTGTCAATTTCCTTGTTGCACATTTTGCACACGACATGAAAAATTTGGCTCTAGCTTGGGGACATGACATGGACTGAGCATAGTGAAGACA
Organism: Taxus wallichiana var. yunnanensis; assembly: GCA_018340775.1. NCBI lineage: Eukaryota > Viridiplantae > Streptophyta > Pinopsida > Cupressales > Taxaceae > Taxus > Taxus wallichiana. Next base: position 819,280,954 of record CM031238.1, read on the forward strand.
TGGCATGAGAACTCCCAGAATCTCAACTTACAATATATTGACTAGTGCCTTATCCATTGGGCCTATGGAGTCATGTACAACTACAACAAGAGAGAGAGAGAGAGAGAGAAGAAGGAAAAACACACACACACACAAGAAAAAAAACACACACAAAAAAGGAAAACACAATGAACAAAGGGAAACACACACAGAAAAAACACCTAGAAATCACCTATGGTACAAGGTGGGGGACAACCCACTTTCATTGAAGCACTTTTCATTTCTCAAAAGTTACCCCTGAAGAGGCAACACCGAATGATGATGTTCTATGAAGCCGTTGATGGGTTCCAAAAAGTACCCTCCCTCCTCATTTTTATGAAAGCTAGGTGCTTTCACAATTTTCTATGTACTTGGTAGGAGTGAGTCCATGTGAGCTTCTTGATGCTCAAGTCCTTGCTTGGAAATTCAATTGCCTTCATCCTCTTTGAAATTGGTTTCATAGTGCCAGTTGCATTCCATGTTTATCCACATAGATGATTCTTCATTGAGCACACTATCGCTGCCCCAGGGCTGATTTTCATTCAAATTTCTTGAACATTCTGGATTCTTTTCTTTCCCAGGTCTATGCTCATTGACCTCTTTTCCATGAGAAACCTCAGACTTATCCTTTTCCTTTACTCCATTGTGAGGTGCTTGAGTATTGATGGAAGGATTGACATGACCTCATACTTGTCTTATATGTCCATGACATGAGTGAAGAGATCAAGAATCAGCTTGGGGTCTTCCACAACTTCTATTGCATCCAAGATTTCTTGCATGGAGTTATGCTTCATCATTTCTGAGCTCCTCTTTGTATGCCTTTGAAGAATATTTATTTTTCATCTCAAGGAAACTATCTAGAGGGATTACCTCATCATCTTGGGAATTGCTGCATTTTATCACTCCTTTTTCCATAAGGGCTTTAGCTTCAAAGGCCTCAAAACTTCTTGCTTCTATTTCTTCATCATGAGAAATATTCTTCTCTGCAAATGGGAAAGAAAATATCTCCATTTCATCATCATATCCACCAACCATTGGCTCGAGAGGGACATCATATTTCTCATCTAGATTTATTTCAACATAGCCCATCTTCACATTGGTTGAGGTTTCCAAGTCAGCTTCATGCTTGTCTTCAAGATTCATGGCTTGCATTAAAAGTTCAAGACTGATCTTAGGGTCTTTTGTTTCTTTTGTGGCTCTTAGCAGTTCTTTTATAGATAGTTCTTTCCCATTTTCGAGGGTTCATTACAGAATGGCTTGGTCTCTTCTTGGGTAACATGATCAAGGGATTCCTCATCTTTGAATGGGAATGAGAAAATTTCTTCATCATGGATAAACACATAAGCTGATTTTTCTATTTGAAAATCATCAAGAACCATTTCCTCTTCTTCATGGTTTGCATCATCTGAGTAATTTGGGGCTGCCCTCTTGTAACTGAATCTCCTCAATGCTTCTTCAAAGTCAAAATCTCTCTGAGAAGGCATGTCTGGACCTATCAAGATGGGGATATCCTCTTCCTCCTCGGTTGTCACAAAGTGATTCATCCACCTACTACCTTGGTACAAAATGTTAGCTTTTGGATTTGGAATTTCATACCATGTACCTCATCTTCTTCTCGGGAAGAAATTTCTCCATGTCTCCCTTCATTGGTATGGTTGTAGAAGACCAATTCATCTGAATTTTCCCTCCCAAGTCTTGCAAAAATTTCTACTCAACAACATTCCGAATGAGGTTGGGACGTCTACTACCAAAAATCATTGCTGAAAACTTTCTTGTCTGGAAATGGTGAGAGCCACCTATGCATCTTTGACCTTCCCTACAAGTGAGACCTCTTTTGACTCCAAAGAGTAACAAGAGCCACTAGGTGGAGTCATGGTAAGTTTGAGAGCCTTGGTGACCTTCAAAGGCATCATGTTGTCTGAGGCACCAGAATCTATTATGCAATTGTTTAGTACATATTCTCCAACAAGAAGGGAGATGTAGAAAGGTTCAACTTTATCAGTCTTTGATGCACTCAAAGAGAAAGCATGTTTTGTGAGGGAGGTGTAGGTGAGTTTGGTAGCATGCCTTTGGAACTAGAAGTTACAACATTGGGTGTTAGACTACCACTCCTGATATATCGAACAAACCTCTCAAATTATTTTAGGATGAGTGCAAATATTTAGTTTGTAATCTACACTTTGGCTTTGTTTGCATATTCTATGAAGTCAAAAGGGAGATGTGGAAAAGGGGGTGAAGGGACTGATTTTGGATTTAGGATAGGTTTGGAAGAAGGAGTAGATTTTTGGGGAATGGAGGGTATTTTGAAAGGTACACTAGGAGCTTTCAAAGTACTAGATTTTTTATAGAAGATTTAGATTTAGACTTGGAAGAGACATCGAAAGACTTACTTGGGATTGCGGGAGTCTTCTTACTTACTACAGGGTCAGGCTCCAACAATGCAGACTTCATGGAAGATGGAAGTGGGGATCCTCGACTGATTATTTTGTTTTGTGGAGTCACCATAGGAGGATCATCAACCTTCTTTTTTTTTAGCAATAGTGGAGGGAGATGCTCTTTTCTTGGACTGAGAATGAGTGAATACCGCACATGAGAAACTGGGTGCATCTTCTTCATCTTCTTCATAACCTCTAGAATACTCACAAAATCTGATTTGTGTATCATTCTCAAACTCATCACTTTCTAGGAAACCACCACCTTCACTTTCTTGTTCAAACTCCTCTTCATTTTCCTTACTCCTAAAAATTTGCATTGATAGGTGGGGCCTCCAAGGAAAGCCTTTGGGGTGCTCCTGCAATCTGATTTTCATTTCTTCTTTGGGAAGAAACTCATTCAAATAATTCCCTCTTCAAAGATGCTATCTCATTCACCAATTTTTGCAGTGATGGATTGGTTCTCTCATCTCAGGATGTTGGGTCTTTCCCTTTGATGGATTCTTGATCTTTCTAGAGAGGATGAGATCATCATCAAGTTCAATGGCCATCCTTTGTGCTTCTACAATGTTCCTTGGTTGGGATCTTCTTCATAGAAAAAAATCCTACTTCTGATGATTGAGCATTGATGAAGAATCTCTTGACATTGTTTTGAGATGGTGAATCCTCTTCAGGTATCTGTGAAGAAACCATTCAAAATGAGCCATGAAGTCTCTCATGGTTTCATTTTCTCCTTTCTCTATTTGAGCCAACTACACTAGGAGGTCTTGATAGTCTTTAGTTGATTTAAATCTCTCTTGAAGGCATCCTTGATGTCATTCCAACCCAGTGATGGATGGAGGTAGGAAGGAGGTAAAACCATTCTACTACTTTTTCTTGGAGGGACTCCATGAACAGTCTCACAACAACATCTTCATGTTGGACACCAAGAATTCCACATGATGTGTGAAGAAGTGATGTGTTCTTAGGATGTTGTGTTTTGTCACCTTTGAACTTTGGAAAGTTCTTATGGGAACTTGTTGGTAGATCATGAAGAGGGGTTCAAGAGAAAGTGGGCATGTATTCCTTCCCCATGGAACAATGGGTTGAGGTATTTCTTCTTCATCTTCCATTTTTTTTTTTTTTTCTTTCATTCTTGCTTCTACAAATTCTTCTTCAAATTCTTCTTCTTCGGGAACTCAATGACCAATGGTGGTTGAAAAATGGGAGAATTTGAAGGGGAGTATCAATAGGAGTCTTGATCAGGATTTCAGGTGAACTGTTTGAAGAGATGGATGGAGAGGAGGCTTGAGAGAAGAAGTATGGATTATCTCTAATTCATTCTTGCTGATTTTGCAAAGCCTCAAAATTGGAATCAACACCTCTCGACCTATTCAACCTAGTGTATCTTCCTTCAGCCAACTTTTGAAAATTTTTGAAGTGGGAACATGAAAGGACACTATGGAATATGAAAAGTCACGTGCGAGAGAAATAAGATAGTGTATCTTTTGCAATGGATTTTCATGAACTCTTTTTTTTTTTTTTTTCAATATTTGATTTTTTTTTAATTTTAGACCTTGCGGTGTATTTTGGGTGTAGATGCTACTAAATCTACCCCATGGTGGGTGCAAAAAAATTTTGGTGAGAAAATTTTTGGGTGGAAAACTTGTGGATTTCTTGCCAACACTCTGGGAATCTAAGTCCCTCTACTTAACGGTGCAGCTATCATATATGCATGCACATGAAAAGGTGGATTTTTGTGGTGGCCTTTTGATTGGGGATCCAACAGGGACACTCCACGACTGACCCTGTGGAAAAGCTTAGCAATACTTGCTAAGAGAGAACTTTTTTGAAGAGTGGGAAAGGGGAGTGAGAAAAGAGGTAGGAGAACTAATGTTGTAGGTAGGAAATCAGATTCCTACACACACTAGTTAGAAGTATCATCACATGCATTTATGAGAAGAAACAACTTTGTAAGCATCATTAAGACCAAATGAAATTTGATGAACACAAAGTATCAAGAAATCCCTTAGTCAAAGAAAGCTAGAAACTCCTTCTTCTTGTATTAATTTCTCAAACAAAAGTTGTACATAGTGGAGAAATGGAGGAAATTGAGAAGGGGGGGGAAAGGAAGAATTTGGCTATCTCCTTTGTTCTCTCAAGGTAGAATGCACTCTTGAGCTTACAAAATTAATGACCAACCCTTTGAAATGGGAATGGCATTTACAATTTATAGAATGAGAGGTGACTTATCATCTTCCTCATGACCCTCCATATGCCTTATTTCTAACTTTAGACTATTCATATTCCTACAAAATATTTAAGTCCCTTTTATAAAATCAAGGTGACTTAATTTACATTATGTTTCTAAAGTCACTTTTAAGTGACTTAAAGGCATATCAAAAAGTGCAAAACCCCAATGAAGAATTAGAACATTTGAAGGGAGAGAAAGTTGGGGAGAGGGAAGAGAGAGAAGAGGAGAAGATGTTTCCCGATGAAGTTCATTGATCCTCGTTGATGGAAAACTCCAAATGTAGTGAAACTCTGAATCTTTGAACTCCTTGCACTATGAAACTCCTTCAAATCAGCTCGTGAATGCTTGCCAAGTTGAGTGAATTATTCCGTTGATGACCACAACTCCCCCTGCTTATGTATGATATACTATTTTTAGTGAGAGGTGATTTTTGCCTCTTCTCGACCATCGTGATGTGATGAAATCCCTCATTCGATCCTGCACACACTACCCTTGCCTCAAGCCACTTCTTTGGGGTGACTTACTATTTTTAGTAAGCACCCATATAAGGGACTTACTATTTTTAGTAAGTGGTCATTTTCACTATTTTCTACTTTGAACACTCATTTTAGCTTCCTCTGTGATCTTCAATGCCTGCATTTGCCTTTGTCTCAGCTACTTTTGATGATGACTTTCCAAACATAACAAGTCTATATAGGAAAACTTACTATTTTTAGAAAGTGTGTTTCTAGTTCTTGATTTGTGACGGAACATATTTTTTTGGACTCTCATTTTTGTCATTATGATCACACCCTCCGAATTTCACATAGTTTTTCCCACTAGAATGATTGGAAATAAATTTTGAAATTTTGACTGGCAGTGGCTTTGGGCATGGAGCTACCATGGTGGCCATTAATGGAGCTTGAAATTTGTAGGTCTGGTTTTTGTCTCCTTTTGATGAAAAAAACTCCATTGTGATAGGTTTTTTTATTTGGAGCCCATGTGCAAGTTTTTTTAGTTCATTTCGTTTCCATTCGGAGTGATGGGAAATCTGATGAATGTGAGTCGGTGCATGAAGTGAGGATTTTGTTGGAGAAAATGATTTGGGCACCATTTGACCTCTTGTTTATTGCATCTTGATTGTCTTGCAAAATTTGAAAGTTGCAAAAAAGATGGCATCTCAGTCTGATCGACTTGTACTTTGCAAGATATGAGGATTTTTTGATCGGGTGGCTTCGTAGTTATCTGGTGAAAAATCTCCATTTTCTCTTCATTCTTCATCATTTCACTCCATTTTTCTCTGAGGCCTACATATTTTTGTGCATTCATGGTGTGGAGAGTTTTGTGTGATCATGATGGAGCTGGTTTGGATCAGCAATGGTGGACCGGGTGTCTAAACAAGCTTGAGCAAAGCCATGGCATGGTGAGGAGCTGTGGAGGAGAAATGAGAGGAAGAAAATGGCTAAGTGTCGGATTTAAATTTAAAAAAAAATGCACATGGAGGGGCTGGGTGCATTTTTTTGTGTCCTGACATCCCTCACCTCAGGGACATGAGGGACATCAATTTCCATGGTGGTCAAGAGGATGACATGTGTCCTCGATCCAACGGATGGTAGGGATTTGCTTGAAAAATGCACTGGGGGCTAAAAGCCGGTCACGTGGGTGACCAAAAGACTCCCCATAGGGGATGGGAACATTTTTCCATGTTTGGTGTCCCTCACCTCAAAGGGACATGAGGGACATCAAATTCCATGGTGGTCTGGAGCTAACACGTGTCCTCGATCCGACGATAGGGAGTTTGAGCTCCAAAAATGCACTTGGGGGCTGAAAGTTGGTCACGTGGGTGACCAAAAGACTCCCCATAGGGGCTGGGTGCATTTTTCAAGGGATGATGTACCTGACCTCAGGGACGTTGGGGACATAAAATCCCACCAGGCTCTTGGTGTTGACACGTGTCCTCCCAAAAATTGACTAACTCTAGACTTGTCTCAAGAGGGTGACTTGGAATGATGATAACTTGAGCTCCTGGTGGAATTTATTGGAAAAATTTTATATGATCCTGACTGGAAATGGAATTTTGAATCCAATGGTGGGGTATCATGTCTTGATTCATCCATTTGATCCTTGAAAAATTGGAATTGTTCTAACTCCATCTGGAGCTCCCGAAATCATCTTCTGAAGCCCAACAAGTTGTTTTAGGCCTATGTACTACCTAGGCTTGTGAACCCTAATTTTGGTGAAACTACCCCATCTTCTCCGAGACCTTCCAAAATATATCCATGATGTCCCAAGAATTTGGATCACCTCCACATCCACTTTATTTCTCTTCTTCTCCACTCGTGAGGTTGCTCCATCCTAGGAAGGCCTAGTGATAGCCCTTCCCACAACATCATTTCCCAACCTCACCCAGTGGGGTTTACTCATGCCCATCAACCTCTTAGGTGCATTTACCGATATGTTCTGAAAAATCCTCCTCCACAATCTTAACCCATAACCACTTATACCATACCTTAGTAAATTCACATTCCCATCTCACAACAACCTATCCAATCTCAATAATCACATCATCTTCCATTTCTCAATACCAACCACTACAAAAATTTCAACCCACGACCTACCAAGCAATACCCCAAGCACCCATTCATTCCCAACAACATTATCAAGATATTTCCCAAAACACCCAATCACAACTATCTTCTTCAAATGATCCTCTACATGCTTTGATGAGTAGGTTGGCTAATCTTGAAGCCATGACCTTGGGACCAAAGGTTACATTCTCCTATGATCAAATATGTATTGAACTTATTAGCCCATCAGCCCTTGTCAAACCTTATCCTCCTCATTGGGATCTTACTCAATTTACCAAATTCAATAGTAAGGAAGATCCCAAGCAACACCTAAGTTCTTTCAAACATGTGTGTTACCTCATATCCCACAATCAAGGTCCGTGTTATGCACCTTTCATATGTCGTCATTTGGTCCCGCATTTGGATTGGTAAAAGGGTATCCTCCTCTTTTCATTCGCCGAAATTCGCATAGATCTTCTTGGATTATTTCTCCATCAACATAGATTGCTAGATCAACATGATATAATTGTACACTATTTGCTAATATGATGATGAGTCCATTGCATAATTTTTGTATGGTGGCATGGGATCATCAACAAAATTTTATTTGTCCTTCCACAAAATGAGCTCATTGATTTGTTTTCACGTTCCTGCATGAAGCACATATCATCTACCTTGCAGATTCAATCTTTCCACACATTTGATGAAGCATTTACCATGGCTCATAAACTTGAGACTCATGCCCTTAAGCAAGGCCAACTAAAACTTAGATCAAATAAACTAAAACTCAAGTTCACAAGCCATCAACCCACATTAAAAATCCAAAAACATGGCCAATACCATAGTGGTCAAATCTTCTCCTTCACCCACTCTCAATGCGGCTCCTCCAAGAAAGAACCCTAGACCACCGCCTAGCTACACTCCACTTGGAGATCCATACGATGTGGTCTTCGATAAATAAAAGCCTCTCATCTCATCACACTTCCACCCATACGACCACTGGATGATTCACACCAAAATTGGTTTGATATCGTGAAGACCATTACTGCAAGTAAAACCAGTTATGAGGAAATGACATAGAGATATGTCCAACTTTAAAAGATTTGATCCAAATAATCATTGATCAGGGAGATATTCAAGTAGATAATCCATATGCCTCACCCAATCGACCCTCTACATATTTAAATAACCATTCTCCAATAATTCATTGACAAATCAAACCATGACTCCCACATCCCAACCTCCTAATGCCCAAACCATTAACACCATTCACACTACTGATACCATTGATCAGGAACCTACTTCGCCAACAAATCCACCCACTACACCAACCATCACATCTCCATCAATGTCAACCATGACCACAACCTCTTCAGGATTGATTACATCCACTTCACCATCTTCACCATCTATGACTTCATCTATTGAACCCCCTTCCACATCTATGACAACCATGACCACATCAGCCTCCTCAACACCTATGCCAATTTCCACCCCAAGTATGACTACTTCTACCTCAACATCCAAGATTCCACCTATGAATACACCATTACCTGCTCCCCTTATCAATAGAATCACAAGTGACACACCAATCATATCATTGACACCTACAACATGTACACCCACCCATCCTAAACCCATGTAATAAACTAGCCCTTTAGACCTAGTTAAAAAAAATAATCCATTAACTTCTCTACATGTGGCTTTCACCTTATCGACAATTGTTATATTCCTCTTTTTCATTTCAAGTGTTGACATGTGATTTTCTTCTAAAGATGTGTTCTTTTGATTGCTGGAGATCATGTTCGATATGGATAAATCTTTTCTATTCTAAAGATCATTAGACAAAAATGGAATGTCTTCCTTGAATCCATTTTTCACTTCTTGTAGGTGAGTTGTAATCGGTTTAAGAGTCATGCAAACATATATCTTTATTCGACTCATCCTTGGATCAATTTAAGTGATCCAAGGAATGTTTTAAACCTTCTCAGCTTGAATGAATGTTAAAATGACATTCCATAATTGAGAGACATGGTGGACTAAATTTTTTATTACAAGTTCTTTAATCTTGTGTGAACATTTTTCCATTCAATTGTATGTTGTGCTTAGGTCCTTGAAGATCAATCTTGGCAGTACATTGCTAACGTAAATGAAATACAGCCTGCTCATGACATAGGAAGGATTCAGAATCCTAAAACTAAAGGATTATCCTACGGAATCCTAAGCTGGGTAAGAATATTTACTACCTAGCTATGTTACTTAATTGAATTTTTATTCTAACCTAAGCTTCCTATTCTACTTTGTTGGGTTGGCATCCAAACCTAAGCCTTGTGCTAAGGGAATATGGAAAGGTTGTTAGGCTATCTAAATTAACCTAAAACCTAATGCTATAAGGTTATGAGATAATCTAACCTATTGCCTAAAACTAAAAGGCTATGAATTAATCTAACCTAATGTTGGAATTACCTAAGGTAATGTGTTAAGGCCTAAGGTAATTATTCCTAAACTAACCTAAGTTTTAAGGGATCTATCCTAAGCTATTTTAATGGGAACCTAAAAGGGTCACATGCCTCTGTGGTGATGGTTCCAATGGCATTGAATTTGTTGATAAGGTTCTTAAAGGCATTAAGTACTGCCAGGTTTGGCAGGGGCTAGTTGATTTGGCAGAGGCTTATGTGGAAGCTCCACTAAAGATGGAATTGCATGTTAAATGGGAATTGGCATTCGCCAAATTTGGGAGGTGGTGGCAAGGAGAGATAAGTAGGAAAATTGGAATTAATGAAATTAATTGGCCTCGGGTTTTGTTCACAAACCGTCTTGGAAACTTGGAAGGTGGGTTTGTGGGAGGTTGTTGGTTTTTGCATGCTTTTCAGATTTTTCTCTACATGGAGCAAACTGGTTCTTCGAACTAGCAGTTCAACTTTCACTTCATTGCTATTTTTAACTCACTTGGTCTATTTTTGATCATGGGAAGGTATATGAGGAATTCTGAGGAAAGTTTTTGGTTGGTTGATATTTTGTGGATGATAAAATGAGTTGGAAGCTCATCTGGAAGTCTCCTTTGATTTGGTAGAAGCGCTATCAGGCATGATAGGCTCTAACCATTAAGATCTCTTGCTTTCTTCTAAATGTTTCATTAAAATGACTCTGCTCTTATGAGATTCTTGGCTTGCATGTTTTATCTAGTTATTTTCTTGCTGGGTTTTGTAATCTCTAGTAAATTTGGGTATGAATCCATGGAAAATTAGTGTATGTCTTGGAAACTTTCTTTGTATGGGTTAAATAACGAAGCATGCATGAGAAATTGGTTTCGTGGCTCTGCTTGTCATTTCTTGAACTAGTATTCGAAGAGTTGTGTTTATGACTGACCTTCGTCGTTGTTTACTTGGTTCTGAATTTTTGGGAACCTTGAGTCCCGTCTGATCTTTTTGGAGCTCATGTTTTGTTGAGCTTGAGCTTATATTTTAGCTCATGTTTGTTTGAGCTTGAGCTTGTATTTGAACTCGTATTTCGTTGGATCCTGTATTCGGGTTCATGTTTTGTTTGAGCTTGAACTTGTATTTGAGCTCGTGTTTCGTTTGAGTCTCAGATACGAGTTCGTGTTTTGATAAGAATTTGTGTTGGAGGTTCTTGTTACTTTGAAACCATGTTTGGATTCTCGAGTAATCCTAGACTGTTGTTTGAAGTCCGTATGTACCTCTATACTCGTGTTTATTCTTGTGTTATTCTGGACTGTTAATGGGAGTTCATAATGTACACAACACTCATATTTTATTACATGAATAGTTCTGAACTCTAGTTAGAAGCTTGTGTTTCATTTTGAGCTAGTATGAGTTTTCTTTGTTTGAAATACAAACTGGAATGGGAACTTATGGTTACCCTGAACCTGAGAATATCCACTTGAATGGATTTGAACTCTTCTGTGAGAAACTTGTGTTTCATTTTGAGTTGGAAATAGGGTTTCTTGGTTATGCTATAAAATGGTTAAGGTTGTTCATATTATATTCTGTCTTGTATCATGATATTTGTATATATCTATGCTCATGTTTGAGATTTTGTGATTCGACACTGTACATGTAATTTGGTACTTAGTGTTTGGAATTTATAGCCTGAACGATGTGTTGGTTCTCTTTTCTTGTAATTGTGAGTTGGTTTTATATGCAATCAAGTTCAAATATTATAACTTTTTTTAATTCAAACTGCTTACTCAAAGAAAATATGGGGAAGTAGTATGACTGAGCTGTTTGAATATCTCTTGGAGATTTAACTGGAAACGCTTTCATTTGATAGTAGGATTTGGAATTTATTTTAAAACGAGTTTGTACCAGTGCATAGAAATTGTAGTGGAAGGAATACTTAAATCTGTTCAGTTTGATTTTGTTTTATAGTTCTAAAAGAATTATGAACCACCTACGCTTAAGTACAATGTTGTGGAGGCATTTTAAAGGAACTTCAGTTTTGAGTTCGAGGATACTCCTGAACTAGTTTAGTTTAAGGTTTCAGGTTTTCTAATCTTGTTGGGATCAATAAGTGAATACTTGAGTCTTTTAAAAGAAAAAGGAAATTGAGAACCCTTAGGGACAGTGTGTTGTTTTAGAACTTTACTATTATGTTGTCCTGAACTGAAATTAGAACTCATGCTTTTAATGATAAGGATTGTAAGGGGACTTGCAAGACGTTTTCCTTGCAATGAGTTGGTTTTGTTCTCTCTTCTGGGAACTAGTGTATGAGCTTATTGTTTGGATTAGAAACAGGAATTTGTTGTTAAGTTTAGAGAAATAAATTAAGGATCGAATCAAATTCTAATAAGATTCCTTTTCTAACCTATAGGGATTAGTTCATTTGATTGAACCCTTATGTTATTAGTTCTCTTGAAATGGAGATTTATTATAATTGTTTAGTCTTCCTTGTTCATATCATTTGTTGAAGTGATGTAGGAAGATATTTGATGTTTCGGTTTTGTTGAATAGAAAATATAATCTTGTTGGTAGACTATTTAAATTCTATATTCCTTCTTAGATTGATATGGGATTTTGTTCTTTAAAATATTAAATGTTGTATTTAAAGGTAGTTGTCCTTTAAACAAAATAGTTAAATTCATGTTATGAACCTATTTCTATTTTCAGATGTTTTTTTGTTGAGCATAGTTTGGAATGAATATTCTTCTTCCATGCTTAGGAGCTAGATGAATCATCCTAATGAGAACTATGTTGTAAACCCTTTCTTTGTCTTATAGTAAAGTTAAATGTTGTTTTCCATTATGATAGAATTGGGAACAATAGGATGTTATGATCTGATGTTTGTTTAAAGGTAATTGATAGGATCAATTAAACTTTAATTTTGTGAGGTAGATGTTGTGGATTATATTTTTTCTTCTATTTGAAGTGAATTCAGATGGGTTAATGTACTTCTTTTTTTATTGTTATTACTTACTGATATGTATGATATATTAATTGTTTCATTAAAGTAGAGTTGTTTTAATGGAACAATTAGTGGAATGCACTTCGTTTTAAGGCTTAGTGCTTATCATGCTCATTTTATGGAACTCGACCCACGCTTAGCAATTTTACAAATGGAATTTGTAAGTGATAAAAGAACGAAAAAATTATCTGATGCATTGGTTGATTTAAGTCTGATTCTTTGTGAAGAATTTTGATTCATTCTTGAGATTGTATTGAAAAAGAAAAGTTGTATTCTTTTTTAGAATGAAGGCGGTTGTTATGCAGTATGCCTAAAATGCATAAGTCTTGTAAATGTATAAGTTATAAAGATGAATTGAAAGTTGAGAATTTACTTGTATTGGTTGTGTAAATTATCTTGTACTTGTATGAAAGAGATGGATTTCTATCTTGTTGATATTCTTCATATTATTTATATGCTTAATTGGTTATCCTTTGATAAGTTGGATAAAGGGATTTAGTTCAATTTCCCTAATTAAGATGTAGCTTGTTAAGTTGCAGAATATGATGTTCTTTATCTAAACTATTTAACATAGTAATGTAATGTGTGATGAACATACATTAAGAAATATGGATATTGGGTAGGATATACCCTAACACTTAAACATGTAGAGAAAGAATCTTTCTCTTTCTTAATTGAATATAAACCAAAAAGGTTTGGAAATATGATTACAATTTATTAGAATTCATTTTGTATGAAGTCTACTTTAATTGGATATATTCAGACATTGAACCTTTCTAAAAGTTATTGTACTTTTTAAATGAAACTTATGATAATGATGTTCTATTGCGATTAATTGGCAATTTAACTGAGAAATCAAACATTAAAATCAACCATAAGTATAACGAAGTTCTTCATGGACTAAATGAAGAAAAATTAGGACAAAACTTATTGAGTGTTGGATTAGGGTTTGGCAGGGTTGTTGTAATTAAGAAATAATCCAAACTAACAAAGTATTAACAATCTCCTTGGGGGTATGTACATCTTGATGAGGTAGTTTGTGTAGGATGTTGACACACGTCAACTGCAGGGCTATAATTTTGAGAAGGCTTGGGTCTTCTCGATAATATAAAGCGTTTTAGTTGACATATGGCATCACCCTTCCGCATTGATCATCTAGATCTACACATAATAGGAACTTGGACTTGAACTTAGTTTCTCTCTAGGTCTGGATAGGAGCATATTTAGGATAGGAATTAGCTTCCAATGGCTCAGGTATGTTGGCACATCCGGTTGACTTAGTTCAACCAAGTATGCCCATTTACCCTAAGCCATTGTGAGTGTCTTCCTATAATAGGTTATGTTTCTATCTAGGGCTAGGGTTAAACCTAGAACAAGTGGACTGATGGTAGTCAGTAAAGACCAATCATGATAATAGAGGAGTGAGGTGAAGGACGTATTCCAATATGATGAGTATGCTGTCTAAGAATAGTGACATACATAGTATGTTATAAATCTTTGGCCAAATTATCACAAGTTGCTGGTTGCGTTGTCCTATGTCACCAAGTTTAAAACAATGTGATATTAGATGAATATTGGTAGCAGATATTCAAATATGTTCTTTAGACTGATCAATCAGTACCCAATGTAGGGTAGGAAGACTAAGTATACAAAGTATAAAATATGTATACAATACATAAGATAACATAAATAGATCGAGTAGCTTACCAAGTTATGGAATGAATAGATCATTGAATCACCGAGTCATTACAACTCGCATATGTTTATCCATTGAATTCGATTAACATGGAATGTTCATTCTAAATAATGATTTATTTAGAACAAAGTGAACACTATAAAAAAATCCGTTGTTCTAAAGTCTTAAAATGGGAATGTTACATTGGAAACCATTAATGGATGGTAAAGTGGATATTTACCCTTTAACTAGAGGTTTTTTCATTGTTTTCTTTGATATTACCTCTGATAGAGATTTAATTTTTGATAGATTGTGGGACTTTCAATCCCACTTTCTACTCATGAAGCCATGGTTTCCCCTTTTTAATCTAGTTACTGAAACTTTCCAAATCAGACCTGTTTGGATCTGTTTGCCATATCTTCCTCTACAGTTTTGGGATGAGAAATGTTTAACCTCCATTGGGAACATTCTAGGTAAAACCTTGGCTATTGACATAAAATGACCTTGTATGAGTATACTATGTATGCTCACATTTTAGTTGACATGAACACTTCAATAGATTTTCCTACTTTTGTTGATCTTATGGTTGAGGACAGAATATGGACCCAAAACTTGGACTATGAAGGTTTTCCTTCGATGCAAAACTTTCTTTTCACTGGGACATTTAGCTATGGATTGCAATAATGGGAAGAAACATGCAAGTAGACACACTTCTTGGTGGAAGAATGTAGATCCAAGTTTTTGGTTGTTAATGATCATTCAAATTCGAGTCAAGATGGATCTACAAATGAGGAGATTTTGGTTTCAGTGGAGGAGGATCCCCCTTTTCTACCCCTATAGAGAAGGCTCCTTGTGAGGTTGGGACTTCACCTTCTCCTATTGGTATTCAGTCAGACAACAATAATACTAAAATTGACATGCCGGTCACACTTTTGAAAATGTAAATCTGATCCCCAGTATTGGTTAGTCTACTGTGAGAAGAAGAAAGAAAGGGAACAATGAATCCCTTAAGATGCATCTTAGATCTCATGGGAAGGGGTCCTAGGGATGAGCTTTTTCATTTGTGTTCTGTTGTTATTTTGTATTGTTTTTATCATTTTCCTTTACTTTTGTGTTACTAGTAGAGGAATCTTTGTATGTTCCTCATTGATAATTTTTTTCTCCTTATTGTTCGGGGTAGGCCCTTTAACCTCTTTTACCCATAATAAAAAAATCATCATGCATAAACCCCTCCCACCAACAATATTACACACATTGCTACCAAAACTAGTCACTATAACCAAATATGCCACTACTTCCACCAAGGAAAATATTCACACACAAAAATTAAAAACCTTGGTTTCCTTACCCAAAATCCTCTCACACATCCACACAAAAGGTAGAGCTTCCTTCCCCAAATACTAGTCCTCCTAAAGCCACACCATCATCTTCTATTTTGGGACCCATCCCTACATCATCTTCTTCTATTTTGGGACCAATCCCTTCATCATCTTCTTCTATTTTGGGATCATCCCCTTCATTGAAAACCTCTACCACTGATAGGACAACATGGTACCGACCTTCTTCCAAATCTTCTTCTAGTACCGAATCTAGATCATCCACATCATCAACCAAAATCCAAACACAACCCTCTTCATCCTCCCCAAATCTAAAACGAGGTCAAAAGTTCCCATCAAACCACCTCACACCAAGCCATTGTTACATCCATCACAAACCCCTTCACCCATATCCACATGTCACCTACTCCCTTGGGGTATTACACGATGATATTTTATCAATTACTCTAAGTGTCAATGATCACCTTACCACCCATCAAATCCTTTGATCCAAATGTACCACGACCCTCTTAGTTCGATTCCAATCTTATTTGTGCATACCATCATGCACCAGGCATGACATAGAACACTATAAATCCCTTCAAAAATCATACATAACCTTATCCATAATGATGACCTCCTTGATGAGGGAGAACCAACTCTTCCACCAAACCAATCAGCTCCCTCATCCCAACCTTCATCTACTAGAACATCTAAGCCACCCCTTTCATCGAGGACTCTTGCCAACATGCCACCACCAAAAGAAGATACATCCAAGGACATCACCAACCCTCTACCAAAAGAGGATGTCTCCAGGGATGGTCCCCCTCCTTTATCAACGTTGTTTGGATAACCACCCATTCTGGCCCACATGACCCTAAATCCACCACACAACCTAAGCCAAAAATATTTGTTGCCATTCCTCCTCCTAGTGAGCTTACATCATCCACACCTTCTTCAAGACCAAATGTAGTTGTTGTCACTCCTTCCAATACCCCCACTTCATCCTCACCATCCAATAGACCCAAAGTTTCAGTCCTAGCCACACCCAGACCTCTTAAAGAAAGTATTGTAAAATAACTTCATGCCTCGCTTAAGATTCTTCTTTATGAGCTTATCGAAATCTGACATTGCACCATTGATAGGCTCTCATCAAAGCCTTAAAACACATTCCAACATTCACTCATGAGACTTAGCATTTTTCTTCCCTATCGGGATAACTTTTTCTTCATCAATCTCTTTCAATAATGATGAAATCCTAGACATCCCTCCTGAAGACCATTAAATCCCTCTATTTATCACGGTTTAGATCAATGACACATTTATTTGATGAACCATGATAGATAATGGATAAAGTATCAATATCATCTCATCGCATACCTTTGACAAACTTCATATCCCAATATCCATTGATCTCAAACACTGTGGTACTTCGTGCCTTCAATGATTTTATTGCTACCATTTTGGGGACTATTGTTCTTCCTATCCACGTCGGTGAGAAACTCCTACATGAATTATTCTACATTATAGAAGGTGAATTTCAATGCATGCCCTTGTGCGTGTATGGATTTGTGCCATGCGTTGTGTGCCATCCACCCTTCACCATTGCATTAAGTATGAGTATGAGGGAAAGATCTTGACCCTCCCATCGACACCCCTTCGTTCAAAGCATGCAATCGACATATATTCCCAACGATGTCCCTATTCCTAAACATGATTCATCACAACCATCTACCAACTCATCCATCCCTTCACCAAAATCACCTATGATGCTAACTTAGACAAAATTTTGGACAATCTCACGCTGGGAGTATCGTCTTCTTACGCTTGATGCCCTCCCCACACCTCATCGCCATGGTAGACCCAAAAAATATCCCATGTATCAACATAACCTTGGGGATATCATTTATTTGGTCCACCTCATCTTCAAACTAACCTCATCTATTGTGGTGTCGATTCTCCTTCTTCCCATATTGATGAACATCCTCACACCCAATTCTATACCGACGATTTCAAATTCCTTGAAAACCATCCTTCACTTACACATACCTCCACCATTGTGTGTGGAAGGGGTTTGGTATGGGCCGTTATGAACAAGGTCCCCATGGTCATGTCTTCAAATAGACCCATCCACCACATGAAACATTTGGCTTGGGATACCAATTTTTTTACATCCGTTCGGGTATTTCGCATCCTCACCCATCAACATTGACTCACCTCCCTTAACTCTATATGACTATATGACATATCCATATTCCCCATCCTATGAGGCCATCAATACAGAGGATATCGTGGCATGTCCTTTTCTTCACCAATTTCAAGCTTCGCCACTATCTTCTTAATCATAAAATGTATGTATTCACTAGCTTTCATATTCTCAAAACCATGCATTCTAAACATTACCACAATGATTGCATCACTCAATGTCTCATGCTCATGATATATTTTGAACTAGACTTCATCTCTCAAAAATCTATTAAAGGGAATGTGATCGCTTGAGACCAATTAGTTAAAGCCCCTTTTCCTAACACTTATTTTCCTCATGAGAAATTTTTGACGAATCCATTAACAATCTTCATCATGAGTCTTTCCCTCTTCACACGACTCCATTATTTTTCAGATCTAAATGTCAACAACAAGGAGCCGTTTGTGTCATTCTCATTCCTCCTTAGGACACTCCCGTTCCCATTTCCCAATAACTTGAATTTTAATGAACAAAAAATATGGCAGAGTATGAATCCCTTATCTTATGTCTTGAAACTTCTATCCTTTTGGGTGTTCATGTCCTTGAAATCTATGGGGATTTTGATTTCATTATCAAACAAATTATGGGAAACTATCGTATAAAAATGATGTTCTTGAAAATTATCGAGATATCCTCCTCTTTCTCCTCGCAGCATTTAATTCTTATACTATTCAAGTCATCCCTTGCTCATCTAATCATTTCTTGACACGATGGCTTCCCTTGGATCTCTCATCCCATGGAAAACTAATGAATCTAAAATTTTCATTATTGTTTGTCGTCGTGATCAACCATCTCACATCCGTGAGTTACCTCATGTTAATGTTGTTGAACCTAACTCATCGGATATTTGGTACTCTAAAATATTCAATTATCTATCCAAATCCATCATTCCCTCAAACCTATCTAAGAATGGTAGAAGGTCATTTCTTCAACATGTTAACCACTATGTCATTCTTGGTGGCATCCTCTACAAACATGGGTTTGATAGTATTCTCCTTTGATGCCTTAAATCCCATTAATCTACTCGCGCTATCCAAGAAATCCACAATGAAATTTGTGGTGGACTGTGTAGAGGCTTGGATGTCACTAAGTGTTTTCTTTGCCTTAGATATTATTGGCCTTCTCTCAATCAGGACTGCTATGAATATGTTAATAAATGTGTCAAGTGTTAGCAACATTCCAATCTTGTCTGCATTCCTAGCTAGGATTTACAGCCAGTTTAGGACCTTTTTCCATTCTCGCAATGGGGCCTTGATCTCATTGGTACCATCAATCCCCATTCTTCACAACATCATCATTCTATCATCACTTGACTGAGTACTTCACCAAGTGGGTGGAATAAATTCCACTCACCTCGACCAAAGCTAATCAAATCATTAACTTTATCTATCAACATATTATTTTTCGCTTTGGCGTCCCTCACAAGATCATCATGGACAACAAAAAGTCCTTCAAAAATAGATATGGTAAGAAACTATGTAAATCATTCAATATCAAGCTTAGTTTCTCATCTCCTTATTATCCTCAAGCTAACAATTTGAGCAAAGCGACTAACAAGATCTTACATAACATCCTTGCTAAAACCATCGATAAAGCAGTCGTAACTGAAATCTTCAACTTCCTTCACTCTTTGGGCTTATCGGACCAATGTCTATACCTCCACAGGTGCTACCCCCTTTTCTCTCATATATGGTTCGAATGTTCTTCCCTTGAATTTCAAATTCCATCCTTGTGTGTGTCTCTTCACGACTTCATTTCTAATGAAGATTATCACCAAGAGCGTCTAGCACAACTTGAGTTGTTAGACGAGTGCTTCCTCCTTGCTCTTGAGCATCATCATGTTTATCAAGAGTGTGTCCAATGTTTTTATAACAAGCATCTCAAAAACATGAATTTAAAATTGGTCACCTTATCTTAAAAAAATCATAATTTCACTTCTTTGGAAAGGAGCTAACGTGGAAAGTTTATCCCAATGGATTAAACCTTATATTATTACACACAAGTACGGGTCTAGGGCCTATCATTTGGATTCCCTTTATGGAAAATCAGAGTCATAACCTCTTAATGAATTACACTTACGGCCATTCTATTGTTATCATATATACCACTCAACGAGATAGTTATATCTTTACATCATTCCTCCACCATCATCCCCTTCCATCTACCATTATAATCATATGGAACTATATGGTCTACTATCACTTCCTATACATGACCTTAAATATGGGTACCATGGATTTTTCCATAGAATTTTCCTTATGGATAGTTTCTCCTTTTTGGTAATAACTCTGCAATCACTACGCCCATTACCTTCTTGTTTACCTCTTGGAACCACGTTAAGGGTCCAAGGGTGTCATTTATTACAATCATCACCCCTCCTAAGTTGTCTACCTAGCTATACCTAGTTGTTCACCATCTTTTAAAAATAGTAGAGAGAGAAAGAAAGTCAAAATTATGGATGATCATATCTCATGTTATCTTATACAAAAATAGGCCCGATCCTCAAAGGATAGTTGTTCATAAAAATCATATAATAAAAATAGACCGATCCTCGAAGGACAAAATCATGCGAGATCTTATCTTGCCATCTAAAATCAAATGTCAAAATCCAAAGGCAAAAGAAAAAAGTAGACCATACCCTCAAAGGATGGCTACTCTATTATATCATGGCAGCAAAGGATTCTCACATTGATCAACCTTATATATATCATAACATCCTAAGAAAGCTTCCTACATCAATCAACTTTCTCATATACATTACAAACTTCCCGCATTGATTAGTTTGCATCTTCCCCCTTCCCAGAGTTGGGGCATAGTCCTAGAAATAACCGCATATGGAGAACCTTCTCCCCACATACAAGTCACTATTCAAACCCTTGGTCATGTAGAAATTAGGTTTATAAGCTTATTTCATCCATATTTCCCTCATGTTCTTTTGATATAGCTAACTATCATTGGCTATGTATTAACATTTTCTATTGGCTGCAAGTTTAATGCCTTAAGAGATTCTTTATTTTTTACCTCGAATCCGGTTCGAAGCATGGGTTCCCTATATGATCCTTTCCTATGATTATGTGTCATTTATTGTGTTAAGGTCATTGTTTTTCAAGATCACATTCTTATGTATCTAATTTCAAACCATGACATATTCATATGTTTACTTTTAAGGATGACATCTATTAACATCATCCATAAATCCATGAAATATTTTAACGTCTATGAGAACTTTCTATAATAAAATTTTCAGTTTGGGAATTCTACTTGATCTCCATTGTAGTTTGTGAATCCTACTTGAGAATCCATCTCAAGGAGAGTTCGTTATCTTGCAGATCCTTATCCACCACCATGGCTAACATTTCCTTTCTCCATCGACCCTCCCACATCACCTTTATCTTCCCATCAATTATGCCCACTTCACCCTTCTCGCCATTACTATTCCCTTCTACCACATAGTGTTGAAATCACCCTTCTCACCATTACTACCTTTTCATCTTCAGCTTGGCATGTCTACTTAACTATTCCCGTAACATAGAAATCCTACTCAAAGTAAAATTTTCATTCTAGAAAATGCCTCATTCACAATTCCCTCTATTGATCATTCCTTCCTCCTAGTTCTCCATACCAATTAACCTTTTTATTCTACCATTACCCTTTATTATCATATCAAATCACATAGTACATACACCATTTCCCACTTGAAATTATACTCCTTTCCCCATTTTCCCCATTTGATCCATCATTTGTCATACCACCTTCTTCCATTCTTTTCATGTCTTGTTTCTTCACCACATCTATCCTCATCATCTATGTTTTCTCCTCGCCTTTACTCTTTTCATAAATATCCTTCCATCCCTCAAATTCTCCCACATATCCACTCTCATGTCTTACCGATTATTGTTGTTGGTCTCCCCCTAAAATTATTTCATGATCATCTTCAGTTTCCATGCTAAACTATTATTGTTGGTCAACCCCTAAAAGTCACTCCACATCATTCTTCGCCACCTTTCTCACTCTTTTCATCCTTATCCATTTCTTTTCCACTCCTTCCTCCACCTTGCACCAATAATAATTATTGTTGGTCTTCCCCTAACATCCCTTTACTTGGCATTTCCTCCTCTACTCCCCATTACCTTTTTCTTTGTCTTCACTTTTCCCTTCATCCTTCACCAACAATAATTATTGTTGGTCTTCCCCTAACGTCCCTTTGTTGGAATTTCCTCTTCCATTCTCCATTCCTCTTTTACCCTTCTTCACTCTTCCTCTCATCCTTCACCAACAATAATTATTGTTGGTATTCCCATGATGTTCTTTTACTAGCATTTCTTCCTCCATCATCCATTCTCTTTTCCCCCTTCCTTATCTCCACCTCCACTTCTTTTCCACCTCTCCATCTTCTCTTCTCCCTTTTCAATATCTTTATTTTATTCATCATACAACCATCTTATCTTATTATCCTCATCTCATGCATTTATACAACTTGTTCCCTCCTTCCCGTGTGCCTCCTTATTAATTTCCTATTGTTCCCTTGTTCCTTCCTCACTATCCCATATTTTTTTATCCTTCCACCTTCCACATTAATTCTCATACGGTCTTTACCATATTTCTTACCTCGGGATCCACTCTCTCATCTCTTCATTCCCCATTATTTTCACCACCACATTCCCTCCCCTTCTCTTCTCTACCACCCCTATCTCTTCCTTTCTTTTCCTTTCTCTGATCTTCTCCACATCTTCCTGAGTTTCCTTCTTTTCTCTGTTCTATCATCTCTTTAAACTCTTCATATTCCTCATCTCTTCCATGTTTTCATCATTTCTCTCCCTTCATTTTCGTCATCTCATCCATTTTTTCCATCATTTCTCTCCCTTCATCTTCATCACCTCCCTTATTTTATCTTTTCTATTATGCTACTTCCATTGTGCACATCTTTTCCCTTTTCTATAATTTTACCCTCTCCTCTGTCACCCTTTCTCATCTCATCTTCTCCTTCTTGTTCACCATTCCTCATTACCTTCTTCTCCTATCATCCTTCTCTATTTTCTTTTTCTCTAGACCCCTCATTTTTTCTATTTCCTACTCCTATAATTTCTTTCTTTTATGTCCTCTTCTTAAAAATTTTCATCTTCCTCATCTCTTCCATGTTTCCATCAGTTCTCTCCCTTTATCTTCATCATTTCCTCCATTTTCCTCATCATTTCTCTCCCTTAATATTCATCATTTCCTTCATTTTTTCCCATCATTTCTCTCCATTCATCTTCATCACCTCCCTCTCTTTATCTTTTCTGCTACCTTCATATTACACATCTCTCTCCCTTTTCTTTACACTTTTATCCTCTCTCTATCATCTTCTCACTTCTCATTTCATCTTCTCCTTCTATTTCATTCTTCCTCATTTCCTTCTCCTATCATACTTCTCTACTATTCTCTTCCACATATTTCATACCTTTTTCTCTTCCTCCACCACATCTTTTTTATTCCATACCCTGGTCTTCTTCACTCCTCCTACCATAGTTTCTTCCTCTTCTCTTTTCTATCAATGATCTCTTTCATCTTCTTTACATTCTACACTTTCCTCATTTCCTCCATTCTCTCCATCCTCTCTCTCCATTCATCTATATCTCTCTCCTCCTTTTTAGTACTTTCACCCACCGCTCTGTCACTATCCATCCTTATCCCTATCATCCTTCCACCTCTTTCATTCCTCTTTTTTTCCTCCTTCACCATGTCCACTTTATTCCATCTCCTTGTCTTCTTCACCTCTGAATTTTCTTTTCTTCATCAACCAATCCTATCCTTTTCTCTCTTTCCACACTCACTCGTTTCTTCACACTTAACATTCAAGGTCGAAAAAAATATCTACCCATTTGCAGACCAAAAATTCTTCATTTTATTACACCCCATTCTTGTTCCTCTCTCTATGGCCTTGACCTCCAGTTTTTACATGCTTATTCTATTCTTGTCTATCCTATTAAGGGTGCATTATCATATATATCCCTCATCACATCTTCCCAAGAAATTTTTGTCTTGGAGGATACTATCAGTCATCACTTACAATCCTCTATTTTCCCTCACAAATGTCTTCTCTACTTTTTGCTTACCGAAAGTAGATTGAATTCTTCCCCCATTCACATGAGAAACAAGGATGCTTTCTTATAGAAAGATTACCTTCCTTAGGAAATATATCTTTAAAACCATAATTATTCCCCCTTGAGGAATTGTAACCAACATTAGAACTATCCCTTTCTATTCTTAAAGTCCACCTTTGTGGCCATAATTATTTCCCCCTTGTAGCATTTTGTATAACCATTTTTTTGCATCTCTTCATTTGGCAATATTTGTTCTCTATGCTAGGGAATGATTATTTCACACCCCGTCCTTTTCGGATGCATATGCTTCACTTGATTCCTTGTGTATGAAGGATTTCACATTATTTTCACATTTGGTTGTGCATAGTTTGATGTTTTCTTATGACCCATTGGTCCTCATGGCTCACATCCATTTGAGAGGTTTCCCATTGGATTCCCTCCATTTCACAATGATTTTCACCCACTCACTGGTCCATAGAGAATTTCTTGTCTCCATTGAGACCTCCTTTTTCATGTACCAATTTAATATCGAAGTCACCACCATAGTGTTTATTGTTGTTGAAATCATTTTTTCTTGAGACATCTTTCCTTGCCTCATCATTTTCCCCATTTATCTTAACCCACTTGACTTTCAACATCCATCTCTTTCAAACTCTTGATTGACTTCCTTTATTTTTTCAATCCCAAGTTTGAGGGGGAACACTCGATCAATTATCTTTTTTATTACTTCATCATTTTTGTCTCACGGCTTGCCCAATAAACATCACTCATCAAAAGGGAAAATGTAGACACAAAATTTTGGTATCGTTCCTCCCCTTTACCCACTCTCCTACATTATGCTTGCCCATTCAAATTCCTCTTCCCTCCTAATTTCATGCAAAGTCCATTTCCACGAAAACACCTATCTAATTAATTAATGTTAATCCCTTTTAAATTAACTTACGAATTTAATATTCCAAAGTAATTCATGTCATTCCACCTATGAATTTAATAATCCATATCACCCCACTTCGAATTTAAAATTCCTCAATAGTCCATATCTATCCAATTGATAATTTAAAATTCCAAAATAACCCACATGCAATCCACTTCCAAATTTAATATTAACAAAATGATCCATATTCATCCACGTATGAATTTAATATTTGAATAGTAAATCCATATTCATCCACTTGTGAATTTAATATTCATCCACTTATGAATTTAATATTCACATTTAATCCATGAAAATCCAATCATGAATTTAATATTCTAATCATGTCCCCCACTCACTAATCAAGGTTACTTTTCCAAATTAGGATTATCTAAATTAATCTCCTCTTCAGGCTATAAATAAAATCCTTCCCCCTCTTTAGGAAAAGAATCCAAAAATTAGAGAAAAACGTTGGCATTCTTTTGATTCCACTTATCATCATAATATCATCACAATGCCCTTGTGATTCCACTCATCATCCCATTTCTTGGCATCCTTTCATCCACAATAGAAGAATTTGCAAGTTTGTTTTGCAGGTTCCTCTCATCATCATCATCTCAAGATCATTCCATATCTCCATTTGCATATTTCTCTCTAGATCAAATAAATTTTAGCCATCATCGAACTTCCTTTGCATCACGGGTCATCATTGACCCAGCCATGTATAATTTATTTTATGTCAACCTAGATCAGATTTGTATGTGCATTACATTTCTACATTTTCAGTTTATGTGTGCCACAAATTCTGCATATTATCTTGTTCATTATTATTTCTTTTATCCTATTTTATCAAACGGGGTTTGAAATCCACATAAGGAAGTTCATGCTTCTTGGGAACTGACTTCATTGGGAAGCCCCCTCATTTACCATCTAATCCATTTTCCTCTTAGCTGCCTTTGTTTTGTAGGTTTATTGAATTTTCAGCGTGGTTATTAGCTTTATGCCCATCCATTTACATCCATCAACTCTACGGGTACCTTAAACCACACATCTTCTAAGGTTGGTCTTTTTTAATTGTCTCACATTTGCATTAATTTGAGTAGAAGGGTAAAAACATCTCTAAACACAATAAGTAAGAGAAAGAGCATGAGATTACACAAGAACATCAAATATACGTGGGAAACCCTCAAGGGGAATAAAACCCATTGAAACAAAAACATTATATTTCCATGTTTCAAATTTAGTAAGGCACAAAATCCACAAGAAGCACCAAACCCTAGTTTAGTAGAGCACCAAACCTACAAGGAGAACCAACACCTAAATTAGTGAAGCACCCACTCCACAAGGAGGATACAACCCCCTAAGATGGATAAGCACCAACTCAACCACTTGAAGATGATGGTATTTAATTGTTTTTTTTTCCACAAGCGATGGAGATCTCTAATTCAACTCATACACACACTGTAAACCCTCATTCACCTAGTTTGATCTATCTTTTTCTTTCACACCTTGTGTTGGCTCTAAACCATTTCAAAGATGATCTCAATCGAGTCTTTAACTTTGTAACACACTTCCTTAGCCTTCAAATCATGCATTCAAGCCTGTTACACTCTCACGTATGGGTCACACTTTTCCATCCAAGGGCACTAGATAAAAATGAACCCAAAACATTACTTATATACCATTACGAACTCATAAACATATGATAGGTCAAGTATTTCATGAATAATTAGACAAAAAAAAAAAAAAAAAACCTATTGAATTGTTAAAACATTTTCATATTACCCATATAGGTTGGTTATGCCCAAAACCATCATACTTGCACCAAACAAGCTCAAAACACCATCACCTAGATCTAAAACCACATATGCAAAAACCATGATTATTCAAACTCCCAAATTCACCATGCATGTGAAATATAACATAAAAATAACCATGGTATTTAATTATCTTTTACCAATTTTTATCCCGTAAAATTGACAAGGGCAATTTTACCGATAACCATACTGAAAATTTTGTTCCAATCCCTCGTCAGGGATCCCTCGCATTCGGAATGTTGCAAAATCCCTTCCCGGGAAATCTGGTTTTCCGAACTTAGTCTTTTTGGTCTTTTTTGGTTGGGCGCATAGAATTACTGTGTAACATCAACTTTTGATGCGCCCCCTTTAAAGCCTTTGGCGCATGCTTTCTTGTGTCAGCAGTCTTTTTGATGCGCCTCTCTATGTTGAGGCTTCCCTGCGTGCGCCAAGGCGCATGCGCCTTCCTGTCGACAATACATTTGTTGCGCCTCTTTTTGGTGCGCCAAAGGCGCACATATTCTTATGTCAACACCGTTTCCGGTGCGCTAAAAGCGCACATATCTTTGTGTTGTCATACGCTTTGATGCGCCAAAGGCGCATGCTTTCTCATGTCGACAGCGTTTTCTATGCGCCACTTGAAAAGTTGGTGGTGCATTTATTACTTCTTCGCCTATATATAGGCGCGTCTGCGCTGTCATTTTCACCAATGCAAATCACGTGATTATTTTCTCTGGCCTGTCAGTGCGCTTGCCTTGTCATTATCGATCGTTTTGTGGACCCGTTTGTACGTTTCTTCAGCTATTTATCCTGGTAAGGGGTCCTTGTCTCTTTCGTGTATTTTGTGTTTTGGTTCTTTGCTGCTTGGTAGTTTGGTTTGGGTTGTTAGTTTGTTGCTTTCTCTTCCATCCTTCCTCGCGTTTCTGCTTCCCCCTCTTTCCAAATCTGCTGGTAGAGGAAAACCCTATCCCGAGGTAAAAGGATGAAAACCCTTTGTGCAAAAAGCTTCTTCATGACCCTAATGGCCTTGCATAGGGAAACTCAAACGCATGCAAAATCCCTCAGTGAAGGAGTACGGCTTTAAAGAAACCATTTTCACCCTTGGCGCATTTGCACACCTTGCAACATGAAAAACAGTTGCGCCTTTGGCGCACCTATCACCCCTGTTACATCTTGAAAAGTTGCGCCCTTATGGCGCACTTCCCTCACCTGCTGCAAGCGCTTTCCATGCGCCTCCTTGGCGCACCCAGCATCATGTGCCACATCAGCTTTATCGTGCGTTAAGTACAAAGCTTTGAAAGCGCAAGCGCATTCCCCATTACAGCTGCATCATCTTGTGTAGACCCTTTGTGCGCCACGCCAAGCTGCCTTTGGCGCACCAAATGTTCATGCAACATACAAAATCCATGCGCCTCTTGGCGCATCCTGTCTCTATGCAACACGATGTTTTCATGCGCCCTTTGCAAAATGTGCCCTGCAGTATCTATGCGCCATGCGCCTTTGGCGCTGATTTAACCCTTGCAACACCTTTTTCTTGTGCGCCTTACCTATTTAGCCCTGTAAGCTGCAGCCTTCATGCGCCCTGCGCCCTGAGCCTCAAAATAACTAACTCTTTCTTCTGTTAACACTTCAATGGAAAATCAAATGAGTGATACAACCTTTTTGCGTTGGGTCTCGCTTCTTCTTCATGCAGATCAACAAATAAACTCGGAAGAACATATGTCAACATCCAGCAAGAGACCTACCAAATCCAAAGGCAAGGCCAAACTTACAGAAGAAGAAATGAAATACAAATATCGGAGAATTCGAGAATGCTAGGAGTCCCGGCCGAGTGTAGCTTTGGATGTCGAGACTTCGAGGTGGGGCATATTGATATGGAGGAATGCAGGCGAGAACTCGAAAGTCACTGAGAGTCCATGGATGGACAAACTGATAGGCAGTGCCCTGCACTTCGCCGGTGGAATCCCAGTCAGCGCCGTCAACAATGAATTCATGATGGTGGTTGCCCAGTGTTACAACAAAGACACAAGGTGTGTCGTAAACGGCAAGGGCGAGGTCGTCATCAACCTCACTGACTGCCACTTTGAGATAATACTCGGCATCCCTCACCACCGGCACTTTGTGGCTGTCAGCCAAGCAGATTGCATTAAGGCCTGGGACGACAATGCAGATCAGTGTATGCAACTGATGAATGAGGTTTACTTGAAAAACAAAAAGGTAGTAACCCGGTGGCCCCAAATCATCCACCGGTGACTTCTCGGAGAGGAGCTCACCATGACACCATCACGTTCCTGAGCAGGGTCTTTGGGCTTTCTGACGCCCATTATTTCCATAAATGGATGTTGCGGTACTTAGAGACCATGAACAAGAATATGCCTGATCAGCGCTTTGAATGGGCCGAAATTATAAGCAGCACAATCTCTGAGCAGCTTCAACAATTCAGCACAACGGGGACATTCCACATGAACTCCTACGTGGTCTACGCTGCAGCATCAGAGAGAGACTATCCAGGTCTGACGTGAAGTGGGGTTTGGCCTCAGGTCAAGATATATGAGTACTACCCAGAATTGAGGCTGGAGAATAGTATCTCCCAATTCACAAAAATTAACGATGTGTTTTTCTATCACATCATCTGCCTGTTGAGGCCAAATATGACTTATGGTCACACGACCAAAAGCATAGTAGCAGCCACTGAGAAATGGGGGGCCCTGTTCACCCAGTTTCCCACGTTCACCTATCTAAGGGCTGCCAACTTTTTGGGAGAGCCAACCAGGCTACCGAGGTATCTTTGGACCCAAACTGATTCTCTTTGGGTATCAAGGCGGTGATCACCTATCATGAGAAATGCCTGAAAAGAAAGAAGGGTGGGACTCCTTTCCCCCTCACAGTGGGCCGATATACATGCACTACCCACCACAAGGCAAAGGACATGTTCGCAGAGCTGGAACTGCTTAACTTGAAACATGATTTCCCGGCCAGGCCTACCTTCGACCCAAGAAATTGTCTGCCAAGGGCGAAACTCGATCCAATCCACATTCCTCAAATCGAGGACATTTACATCGACATCATCCATGAGGTCGAGCTCAGGAGAAAAGATCACTCTCGCTTAGCCTTGGCAGAGATCATCCAATATGGGATAGCAATTGTGCCCAAAGGCTTCCAAACCACTGAGGACGAAGTCGATCAAGTATATACTAACACGGATGGGGACAATTGGCCTTTTCCAGGCCATTGACAGAAACAAGGCCCCTCAGACAATTGAGGAGAGGGTCAAGGAGACTCTGCGTAGGACAGAGCATTGGTGCCGGATGAACGGACTAATCTACCTTGGGGTTGATTTCACAACCTCCCCACTGGGTAACACACCTCCTCGATCCAAGCAGCAGCCTAAAGGCAAGGGAAAAGGCATAGAGGGTGAACCCAGCACCACTCAGGAAGAAGCTCCAGCAAGTCCTCCTTCCACGGCACCCGAATAGGTTATAACTCTGGCTTCGCCAGAGAAAGAAGTAGAAGAGGATGTTCCAATAGGCCCATCCACTCAGGATGTCGGCATTGCTACAACAACCGAGGTCCTTTTTGTCCCTTCCTCTTCTCTTCCTTCCCCTCCTCGAGTGACTCAGCGACCATTCCTTTGGTCATGTCCTCTCCCCCTTCTTCTACTCCTCCCCCCGCTTCTTCGTCTATCTTCTCTTCCCTTGTGGATCTTTCCTCCTCTATTTCTTCCCTCATCTCTGAGCTCCCTTCCCTTCCTATGTCTTCCGCAGCTGCAGTTTCCCTTCCTCCCGTGGACACTTCTTCGGCTATTCTCTCCATGTCGCCCCCACGTGTCTCCACGTTTTTCCCCTCCACTACTGTAGCTGCCCCCTTTTCCATTTCTCGGCCCTTCTCCCATAGGTCCAACCTGGATCTCCCAGCAGCTAAGTCAGCAAAAGAGGAAAGTTCCCATCGCTCCGATGGACTTTTCTGTAATCCCATCTAAGGGGGCAAAGAAGCAGAAGCCCGTCACACGCTTCTCTCAAAGTGCTGCGGGAGAGAGGGTTATGGAGATCGCGTATCCCAATCCCCTCAAGGAGAAAAAAGATCTGTCTCCGACAGATTTTACTGTGACCCAAGTCACAATGGGGACATCTTCTGAAAGCCTTCAGGGGGAAGCCCTTTCTGCAGTTGACGCCCTCTGCAAGAAGCTTCAAAAGACAAAAGAAGAGAAAAGGCAATTGAAAGAGAAAAACAAATATCTGCTCCAAGCCTTACAGAAGATGGGTAGTGCGCCTCCCACAACTACCACCGAGACTTCTGAGCTTCTCAGCCAGGAGAAAATTAATGAGTATGCGAAAATCGGCGAGCAGGGTATGGCCGTTTCCGCTTGGAGGAGCCAAATCATCAAAGACAGTGAAAAAGTAATCGCCGAGTTCTCTAACTTGTATTTGAACATCAATAAGGCGAATAAAGAGCTCCAAGCATTGGCGGGGCCCATATCAGAAGAGCTGGAACATGCTAGACTGCAGCACGAGACCTTCCAACAAATGTTCGACTGTTCAGTCGAAGATCTGGTTAAGTTCGGCGTCTTCGGCCATCCCAGGGCCCTTAACAAAATCATGTCCACTCTGGACTACCGGGTGGATCAGCTAGAATTTGTCTTGGAAAAGATTGACAAGGTAAAGGAAGAAGCCCTGGACGCGATGCACCAAATGGAACGAATCGTTCTTAACATGTTTCGGGGTTACTTACTCCTTCCTTTACTTTAAGAAAAGCTGAGGAGACCATTCGGATCTTCAAAGAGATCATTTCTCAAGGCGTAGGGCCAGAGGTCACTTTTGTGCCGAGTCATCAACAACTCTTGGCTCTTTGAGACTTCATTGGGCTACTCATTGAGGCAGAAAAAGACTACTCCAAGCTCCCGAGAAACTCATAGATGAGCGGGAGACTTGTGGCGATTAGTGATAGGCTGAGGATCCTTCCCAGGATCAGCTAGGGCCAATGATCAACAAGTTTATGGAATACCGCTCTCAATTCCATATCTCGTCACCTGAGCAACAACAAAAGCAGTCCACCCCCTTTCGGCCGCAGGATGACGACGACGAGTAGCTTCTTCTTCTTCTTCTTCTTCTTCTCTCTCTCTCTTCTTCGGCTTTCTTTTCGAGAATATCTGGAGTATGTTGATACAAATGGTGACATCATCCATGTTACATCATGGGATGATGTCATCCATCAAGTTGTCAAAAGTCAACATGACTTTTAGATATTTTGTAAATATCTTTGTAAATAGTTGTTGGCTCCTTTTTGCCTTCTTTTCTCTTCTTCTTCTATAAATACCCCAATACTTGTTGTATTATGGATGAATGAATATCTTTCAGATGAAAAATAGAAGTGAGGAGAAAAAGACTTTGAGCTTTTTGTAACAGAAGAAAAATATTAATACAATATTTAGACTTTGTGCTGAATACATGTGTTATGTGCATTAGATCTTTCTTACGTTAGATCTGTGTGTTTATTCTGTTGGATCTGCTTCTGTTTTATTGTCATTTATTTATCATCAGTATTGCTTTGCTCATTTATGCAAGTAGGTTTGGCTCTGTTTACTACCAATCCCAAAACATAAACCTTCTGACCTTTCTGCTTTGGAATTCATTTCTTTTCTTCCTTCGGACCTGCTCTTTCTTCATCCCCTCTTCCTTTCCTTTCTTTTCACAGTCGGAAACACCCCTACTGGGATGAGATCCCAAACCCCGAAGGCTAGAATCTGTGAGACTTGCATAGATTCCTGCTGGTAGAATAGCAATAAACCAGTTTTGCTTTGCTGACTCAAAGAGGGGCTATGCCCTGCACACTGTTGGCTCGTTTATCCATAGATCTGCCCAAGCGACAAATTTTCGGACCAACACCAATCAAAACATTATTAACACAACTCAAAGGCCAAAAGAGTTGTTTCCAACACTACTGTATTCACCATTAAGCATCAAGACGACCAAAAAACAACCCAACTATGGCATGAAGACACTCTATGAAATCCTTAATACCTTTATAACACATCTATGCATGTTATAATTTATGAAATATATACGTGCTCAAAACATAGCAACTTTCCTCTTACCCAAATCAAGCTTCCCGAGAAAGTAGTTTTACTAACTCATATGATTTGCACTCTTTTGTCTTTTTAAAGACCTCCAAATACATTCAATAGAAATTAAAAATTTCCTAATTCACTATCTAACTTATAGAAAGAATCAACCAATAAATTTCATACCTCAATCGACTCAATCATTTGGCTTGATAAAATATGTCACGAAAATCAACATCTTTTTCTTCACAAAGTGACCTAAAAGACCCATAAAATATCATCACCAAGACACTGAAAACATATATAATTGGAAGTCCTTTGAATAATATTTTGAGAACATATTATAGCTCATTCCAAATCTAATTGTAAGGCCTTAAACCATGTCAATCTCTAAAAATGCTTCTTAAGCCTCTAGGACTCAAGAATTGACCTTGAGTTAAACTTGCTCCATTACTACAAAACACACTTCCACACATGAAAAAACCATGGAAAACACTTATAAATTATGTATAAGGACTCAAAAACCTTCACCATGCATGAAAAAATCATAACTATCATCTTACCTCATGAAGCTACTTAACACCCTGCTAGACCAAGCATCCTCCAGATTTGACCCTCAATGAATAGGTCATAACTTCTTTATACCATATCAAAAAAATGAGTCGAGAATACCCTTTGGAAATATAACCAAACCAGGATTAAAAAAACTTGAATGGATTCCTAACTCCTCATGTAGCTCATAAAATTCCAAGTTTAGTACAAGCAACTCCAAACTACCCCAAAACTAGTGTTCATAAATAGGGCACACTTTGTCATTTTTAACTTTAATCATGATCTGAAACTATCATTAACATGTATAACAACACAGGGCATAATAAAAATATCAATTTATGTTTCAACTTCTTTTGAGAATATTTTCTTAAACTGAAATTATTCAAAAATAAGCATTTTTATGTGGGGCCCACATACTAGAACATGCATTATCATACCTTTCTAGAAATATGGAAGAGTGTTCTACAACATCCAATAATCACTTTGGAAAAATGAATCAAAATAGGCTCATTATACTTAGTTTCTCCCAATTCTCTTTGAGCTAGGGTTTAGCTAGGGTTTCAAAGATTAAAAAATCCTTCTATGATGTATCTGAAAAAGGCTCCATATTTTTGCTTGGGTGCTAAGAAGACAAGGTGCTCAAATTGCATTCCTTAAGAATCCATTATTCGAAGAAAACTTGCATAACTTCCACATACCTCTTCAAAACTTGATGAAATTTGGCATGAAGCACTATAAGACACCCCTATACACTCTCCATAGGTTGGTTAGCCATATATTTACATGTACATCTCAGACCTATCTCATTTACCTCAACTTACACTACTAGTCCTCAAATCCAACTTTGGTGAACTTTTGAATTTTACCTCCAGAAGCTAAAATAAACCTTGTTGTGGCTCATGCATGCCATAAAAAAATCATTAGGCTCCCCATGCTTATATGGTATTTTCATGACATATATCAAGATTTCACACCTCATTAGGCTCTAGAACTAGGCTTAAATGAGACAATTTCAACTAATACTTTCACTAGATGCCACGAGACTCACTCTAAGATCTATTACCCATGCTATTACCAGCATATTTGATCTATAGAACATCTGAGTAAAGCATTCTAACCTGCATTCTACCTTCGGTGGATAACCACCTCATTATTTAATCCTGTAGCATTCTGAGACCACCTTGAAACCATCCTAAATGCTTAATACACCACTAGTAAGGAACTACTAATCAAGTTTCATGCATTTTACTAAGATTCACTTCATCATTAATGCATTTTCCATCAATTCCACTTTATATCAATGACAAAACCAATGAACAAGGTTAAAAATCTACCCCTTTGTCATTGATGTCGACATACTCGAAACCTTTTATGGAAAACACACACCATCAACTCACACCACCATTCCTAATTTATGTTAGCACTCTATCCTCCTTTGACATCTATGACAAAGGGTCATGATATGCAACAGGACAAACAACAAGCGAGATAATCACTTACAAAGCATAGACATACCTCAAAAGGCTCCCCTTTGATTAGCATAAGCTGTCTTTCTACTTGTGACTTGACTAAATGAGTAGATGTCTTCCAATTAGCTTCAGTTATCCCCCTGATCTTATAATTTTTATATTAAAATGTATCACTTCACCATGCTTAAAAAAAAGTTCATACAAATCCCCCTAGAGTTATATTATCCTTATGTGTTTAAAACTACATTCATCAATGCATTCATGCCATCACAAAGAATCAAACTTGTTTATTACTATCCTAAAACATATTCTAGTGTGCCCTTTTCCTATCCATGCACTTACACTCTTCTTTGAGGGCTTATCTTCTTGTTCTTTCTTACAAACCTACTGACACCTCATTGATTATAAAAAGTACTTCTCATAACATTCCTTTCTTTTCCTTACTTAAGATTGTGGGTCACTTGAATTTTACATGACAACACCATGGTTTGTCTTCACTCTAATTTCTTTGATTCCTTTCTCTCAACCTTTTGGGAATTTTAAACGTTTTCTTTTCCTTTTGACATGAAAGGACATCATACATAACCTTTTTTTTATGATCTTATCTCCACCTTCTTTGTGAGATCTCCACTACTTTCGTAGGTCTCTGTTTCAATAAAAAAGTCAACTGCAACAATTTTGTAGATCTCAGATTTTCTATAATTCATTTAAGGTCCACCTCTTTTAATTATCAGGCTAATCACTCCTTTGCCTATGCTTTTATTTTATCTTCACATCTTGTATCTTGGACTGGTCACTAGCTCCTTCTTGAGATTCTAAAAAAATTGGCTTCATTTCTTCTCTTTTCAAGTTACTCGACTAATTTTGAGCTTAGATCCTAAGCGATACATTGAGTACACTTTGGCCTAAATTCAACAATTGAAAGAAGCTCAACTAATGCATGAAAATTTATCTTTTTATCCCCTAAACTTATACCACCTCTATTTACCATGTTATGCATGAAATAGGATAAACCCTTGCCCTTGAAGCTGAATATAACAATTCCATCATACTTCTGATCATCTTGTCCTTATTAAGGTACACGTTACTCATATTATGAGGTTTTCTTACGAATCATCATTTACTCTATCATACACACTTGAATGAATTTCTATACACCTAAAACACATGTCAAATGATAAAATGGGCCTCCGTTTTATTTATTTTCTCTCTAAGACTTGTGCATTGCTATCATGAAGCTTCAACATTCATTGTTTATAAATTTCAGCTCCTCTAGAATCTTGCATACACTTGGAATTTACAATCACATTTCCTTTTACATGACTTCAATTTCTCTCCAAGATTCTTATAACTACTTACTCAATCTATTTTGATGAATTCCATTTGAATCTCATTTAATAATAACTTCTTAAACAAGTACAATAGAACTTGTGAAATAACATTATAGTTCCTTGATGCACATACTTATAAGATACCATTTTATACTAAAAATACCAAGGTATCTTACTTGACGATTGACTCCCTTGGGATATAACTTTGGAGCTTACTTCAAGGTTCATCCTCAATTTTTGAGCTCTTTATGTTCCTTCCGTAAAGCCTTCATGTGTATCTACTACCTCATGAATTTACCTTTATTAATACATTCTATGAATCATACAAGGAATGTCAAGATCTTCGATGCAATTTGAAAACACTTGTAACCTATACATGCTCATAATTTACTCATACCTCTTAAGACATAGATGACTTATCCAGATACCAAGATTTTGATATGGATGACTATCTAGTGATTGAATCAACCTCGAGAGATACATGTAGATGAGTATGCATACGTAATTCCTAACTCTTGTTTGGAATTCTATACACTTTCTAACAGATTTGTACTCTCTTACATTTGTAGAATACAGAGTGTAACTTAACAACAACTCAATCTAGACAACATAGTAAATGACATCACATACTTTAAGACCTTTGATAAAACACACTTGGCATGATTCTACAGCTATAAACACTTTGAATCATAATTAGACAAGAATTACTCAATCTTAACACTCATGAATCAACTATTTCACAATATGATTCTTGGATCACCATAATGACTTACATCATTTTAAAATAGATTATTAGATTATCTACGAGTAACTAGGATTTGTATGAATTGAATAACTTTGTTATTTTTCTATGAATGATTTTTATAATAGAATTTGACACTCTAACAAATCAAGATATGAAATTATGAAGGATACGAGACTTGGAGACCTTACAAATCTAACCAACTTGGATTGACATATAAAACAATCAAACAACTTGTGCACACTACTCATACACTAGGACATTAGGAATGAACTCAACAACATACCTTTTGACACTTTCTTGCTTAAGAACATCATGGAGAGGAAATTTCACTCATAGTGCTTCCTTCATGAATATATACCTCCTAGAATATTAGAGAAGGTATATCATGTTTATTAGATCATGTCAAAACAAAAAGAAGTCATCAAAACAACATGATGACTCAGTATTATCCTTTCTTGTCCTCAAAAAATTTTCAACCTTCTTAGATGCATTCCTTGGTGTGCCAACCATATCACCTAAGCCTTCTTTTTCTGACTTGAAGCCTGATAAGCATGTGTGATGTGTTTCATATATTTGTTCTACCACAACTAGAGGTAAAACTTCCTTTTGGACTTCATCACATTTTGATACTTGGCTTGAGCTTGCTTCTCCTATAGCTTTCATGTCTTGTCTTATCTCTTCATTATCTTCCCATGTTGGTCCTTTGTCCTTCTTTACCTTTTTAGGGTTGGAGTTAGTGTTCTTGACTCTATAGATGTATTTTACATTCTTCTTTCCAATGCCTCTTTCAACCATGACTGACTTGACTTCATCCTTGGAACTAACCTTCACCTTAAATGTATTTTTTCCTTGCTTATTAGGTGTATGTAGCTTGTTGTTATATCTAGCATACTTAAAATAATGTAGAAAAATATCCTTGTTATGTCAAAATTACTGCTCCTGGTTGCTTTTGATTTTGTGTACAAGGAAACTAGTGCAGCTGCGCATAACATGGAATTATCCTATAATGTGGTACCTTGCAAGTAGGAAAACCCTTCAGAGAAATCTAGCTTCTTCCTCGAACCTAGTGCCAACTTCTCTAAAGAGTAGAGAATGACAAGCTAAAATAATCTTATTCTAATGCTTTCGAGGAGAAAGGGATAGAAAAATAAATGAAATAAAACTAATCTAAGTGAAGGTGTTGCACCAAGAAAGGGAGAGACAATCCGGGTGAGTGAAGAATGGGGAGAGAACTAAGTAAGAGAGGGCTAGTAGAAATGCTATAGTAAAAGAAAACATTCAATTCCCTATATCTGTAAAGAACAACAAACTATTTACCCTGTGAAGAGATGCATACATGCACAATATACTCATACATAGAATGGAAGGAAACAAATGCAATTCATACACATTAGGAGAAAATGGCCACAAAACATGAATTTTATTGCTGGAAACATGCACAATCCATCATATCATAAGCACAAGATAAAATCCTTTAGAATGAGCCCAAATTTGAGACTTTTAGCTAATAATAGCTCTTGAATAAATTTGACAAAGTTCCTTTGCTTTACGGAAGAATCTCCCTCGAGAATGAGGTGAATTTTATAATATATAGGAAATTTGGGTCACCAACCGGCATGGTGCATTAAAGAGGTATGGGTAACCATTCATTTTGGTAATTTTTTGCTACATGGGAGGTCATGGGTTCCATGCCTCATTAATTCTAGTCATTGGGCTATCATTCATTCACCTACCCTCATCTAGCTTGTAGCTCATCCATCCTCGGGTCGTCCAGTGTGTTAGGTCGATGATGTTTATCTTTGTGATTTGTACATGTCTCTAGTCAGCGACCAACTAGGATTTTCCATCTTCACATGTGGGGCATCCAACCCGGGAGGTCGGATGACCATCTATCTGCTCTCCTCTGTATGAAAAATTCCCATCCATCCTTGTAGCCGATGAATGGTGACCAACGTGGTGACATGCCCAACCATGTTGTAAAACTATAAGCTGACCATCCGTGTTGGTCATGTAACCCTAAGGGGTTGGATGATGTCTATGTTCAGCTTGACCAACCTCTCCGTACACTTTGTCCATTCGGCCAATCATAGCCTCGCCTTGACGACCGACACACCTATCTACCCAACCATCAATTGAAACACCTACTTGACCAACCATGAACTAACCAACCATCAAATGACACAATGTCGGATGACACATCTTCCCACCCAACCATCGGTGACACACCTACCTAATCAACCATGATCCGACCAACCATCAGCTGACACACTTGGATAACCAACCATCGACTGACACCATCAACCAACAACAATGCCAACAAACCATCAACCAATACACCTATCTGACCAACCATCAACTAACCAATCATGAGCCGACCAACCATGCCGACAAACCCATCAACCGACTAACCATCCTAAGCTTGATTTCTAACTCAATAGTTGTTGCAGCTCACCATATCGCTACAATTATAACCCACTTGGTCGAGCCAACACACAATCTACCT
The DNA here is from genome assembly GCA_018340775.1 of Taxus wallichiana var. yunnanensis. Classification (NCBI taxonomy): domain Eukaryota; kingdom Viridiplantae; phylum Streptophyta; class Pinopsida; order Cupressales; family Taxaceae; genus Taxus; species Taxus wallichiana. Next base: position 819,320,290 of record CM031238.1, read on the forward strand.
TGCATGCTGCAAAAGCATTTTGCTCCTTTTTGATCAAGTTTGATGTTCGAACCTACTAAGTTGTCCATTTTTTAGGGGGTGCAAAAATGGATAATAATTGGTGAATTATGGGATGATCTTCTTGCTTGATCTAGAAGACCAGTGACCTTAGGGGATCCATTGGGTATGGAGTCATATGATTGCTGGAACTAGTATATCACTTGAAAATATATCTTCCAACCTCTAGAGCACTCTTTGGATATTTTCATTTCAAAATAAACCCTAGTTGAGGACTGGTTGTTTCTTCACCAAACTTTTCCTAAAACTAGAAAGTGCAAGAGAAACAAGGGCACAACTATATACAAACAGAAAAGTTCATACACATTCCAAATAGAATATGCAGAGAATGCACAAGCACTTATTACAAAAGTAACCTAAAATAAAACAATGCAATGTGCTACAAGAACTTGGAGGAATTACAAATCTTAAACTAATATGTACAAGAAGGATATTTCACTTAATAACAATTCTTGAGATAGATTCCATTGACTGGAATCTATATTCCTTCTCCATCCAACCTTGATAGATGGAAATCATCGTTTTCTTTGTAGCTTGAAATCATATAAAGGCCACTTCATATAACATCAAACTTGGAGTGCCTTCCTGGATTTTCCCTATCTGCATCCCATTTAAGGACCAAATCTCCCTCCTGGAAGTTTCTAGCCTTTTCCTTCTTGTCAAAACTCATCTTTATTTGAGCCTGGTCCTTCTCCATTTTTTCATGGTCTGGTTTCTTAGTTCTTCCTGCTCCATGAGCTCTGCATACCTGACTTCCATAGCTGGAAACTCAAAAAAATCCAAGCTGCTAGATAAGCTCCAAGGCTGGTAATTCAAGGGATATTCATGGCCTTCCTTCCCTTTCATAAACCAACTTGAAAGGGGAATAACTAGTTGAATTCTTAGGAGTTATTCTATCAACCCACAAGGATGATTTTAATTTGGTATGCCAAGTCCTTTGATTCTCATCTAGGGTTCTTCTTATGATTCTCAACAAGTTCTTGTTCATGGACTCTGCTTTCTCATTACCCTAGGGATAGTAGTTAGAATAAGTTTTCAAGTAGATGTCATTTCTAATAGCCCAATTGGATATCTTTTCTCCAAGAAAATCTAAGGCATTATCTGATATTATAGTGGAAGAAACACCAAACCTTGTTGCAATACCTTCATAGAAATCTATAATACTAGTTTCATTTGGTTCCTTACGTGCAATTTCTTCTGTCCACTTAGTGAAGTAGTCCGCAGCTATGAGAATCCACTTGTGACCTAGGCTGGAACTTGGATTGATCATACCAATAAAATGTATCCCCCATTACATGAAAGGTTGTTTAAGCGAGATGGGTTTAAGTGGGAGGGCTATTAGTTTATCTTTACCTGTGAAGAAGGCACACTTATTGCTTTTTATGATCCATGAGTAGCAATCATTTAAAATATTAGGAATGAGTAATAAATAGCCCCATGATTCTAATAGTTGTTACTTTTAGGGAAAAATTACCACATGCCTCTCTATCATGAAACTCGTGTAGCACCTTACCTATCTAATTTATTTACATATTTCTTGATCAAGATATAATCAATCAATATAAGGGGGTACAATAGAGCACGAAATATATTCTTTTGGCCTTTCTTAGCCTTTGAGGACTTTGACCTGTTTGAAGGAAATGGACTATATCTTGAGTCCATCAAGGATTGGGTGAGGCATCGGTTGATTGCTCTTGATTTCTGCGTAGCACCAAAATAGCCTCTTCTCTATCATTTGACTCGGCATGTTTTCCCAAAGCTAGTTGTTCACATAATCCCTTCTCCCTAACCAGCTTAGTCACCTTAATATAAATGGCATATTTCATGACCTTGGTTACTAACCAACCTTTTTTCATTGAGGTCCTTGTTTAAAATAAAATATTTTATACCAGCATGTGTGACTAGTAGATGAATCCTATTATTTGACACTAAATGTCTGAACTTATTCAAAATTCTAATCATAGTAAGGACATGTTTCTCAATGAATGAATATCTTACCTCATAGTCCATAAGGCCTTAGCTGAAGAATGCAATAGGTTGCTTCAAATCTTCCTTATTTTGTTACACCAAGATTATGGAGATAGTGTTTGAACCATGAAGTCATATAAAAAGAAATCTCTGGAAAAGTGTAGATTAATGAGAGTTGGAGCTTGAGATATGGCTTAGTTGATAGCTTGAAGCTTTCCTTTCACTTCGCATTTGTACATTTGAAAGCCAAATTATTTTTCAACATCATCGTTAATGGCTTCACAAGAGTGAAAAATTTGGTATAAACATCGAAAAAAGTTTATCCTCCCAAGAAGCTTTGGAGAGCCTTCTTATGACTTGGAAATGGTAGAGCACGAGATGGCTTCTACCCTCTCCAGATCAATTTTCAGTCCTTCCTTTGACACAATATGGCCTAGAAGTTTACCCTCATGTGCCATGAATATGCACTTTTTCGGGTTCAAAGACACTCCAAACCTCCTACACCTTTAGAATACCTGTCTAAGATGAAAGAGGTGACTTTATGCATTTTTAGAAAATACAGTGATGTCGTCAAGATATCAAGCACTATTTTATTTAACAACCCCTTAAATGCCATATCCATTGCTCGTTGAAATGTTGCTCCAATATTTGATAGCCCGAATGGCATCTTCCTGTATGCATAGGTGCCCCATTTTGTGGTGAAGGTTGTTTTGAATTGATCCTCCTCTTTCACCATAATCTAATTATAGCTTGAATATCCATCTAAGAGGGAGAATATTTCTGAACGGCCACTACCTATAGAATCTACTCCATGGAGGGCAGCAGATAGTGATCCTTGAGGGAGGCCCTATTTAAATCCCAAAAATCCACAAATAACCTGATTTCCCCATTCCTTTAGGGACTGAAACTAGATTTTCCACCCAACTTGAGTGCTTGATCGGGAAAATGATACTCAACTCAATGAGCTTATTCAGCTCCTTCATGAGAGGCTCTATATGAGGGTTGATCGGCCTTTTTTTTTCCTGACGAGATTAGCCTCTTGATGAAAATCGGTGGTTTTTATGCTAATTTTGGGTTAAACCCCTTCGAATCCTCATAGCTCCATGTGAAAACATCTTGGAATTCCTGGAAAAGCTGCACAAGGTCATATTTTTCTTGTTCATTCCTCATCTTACCTATTTGGAGCGTCTTACCTTCTCCAACTGAAATGGGCTCAGAATCCTCCTTTTTGACTTGAATGTTGGCCTTCTCTTTCTAGAATTGATCATTTGGGTTGAATATTGAATCTAAAGTCACTAAAACCTTTGGAAATTTGTTTGTCCACAGCTGCACTATTTGATCCCCATATTGTTGCTCCAATTTCTCTTGATTTTTAGCTGAGAACTCAACCTCCTATAAAAAAATAATGATATGTTGATCATTTTGAAAACCTACCATATTGTGTTATTATCTGCTACAACCGATCTTATAATGACATGAACATGTGGTTATGCTTTATCTCTCTTGATATTGTCCACCACATCAAATGTTGCTCCAATTGTTGCAAGCCTATCTACGGCCTAATTATTCTTTCACGGTATGGCTTGGATATTAAATGCTTCAAAGTATTCAATCTAATCTCATAGCCAATGCTTGTAGGCCTTGAGTAGATCATTCTTAGCAGCATGTTTTCCTTTAACCTAGTCATAAATTAACGCACTATCCCCAAACACCTGCAAGTTCTTAATACCTCTCTTTATTACCTAAAGCAATCCATGGATTAAATCTTCATACTTAGCTATATTGTTTGAACAGGGGAAAACTAAAAGAGAAAAGATGAGTAGTACTTTATATATTGCGTGTGAAAGGCATTGCACCTCCTCCATCACCTTACCTACTCCTTGAGCCATAAAATAATATTCTCAATACCTCATTATCATCTAAAACATTTGTCTTGGTGATACTAGGAAAGCGAAAAAATTCTTCATGCAAATAATAGATCCCTAATTCAAATTCTTCCATTTCCTTATAAGGGTTGAATGCATGTATCTTATTGGCCTAATCATCAAGGGTTGAGTCTGGAATGCTTCTAAATTTGGTTTCCATTTCATAAGTTCTTTGAAAATCCTCCTGGTCAAGAGTTGAGAAATTTGCATTGATTGGACTCGGTGTATGAGGATCAATATGAGAGTTTGAAATAGGATTAGATCCGATTGTAGCCTTAGCTCCATACCTTGTTCATTACGTATAACATGTGTTACCAATCGGCACACAAATAGCCTCAATTTTAGTGGTGAAGTATTTTGACAAACACGGTGCAAAGAGTGGTGGAAAGTCATATGTCGATATATCTTACAAGACGGTCACATCGGTACATGCATGCAATGTAAGGCTCAAGCCTTTGATTACTCAAATTGTTGTTCTTGTTGTCCCATCCAATTGCCCCACACCTCTAGAAATGACTTCATATTGAGGACCCAACTGATGGGCTATTTGTTTTGGCATTACAGAGCTACTTGCTCCTGAATCAATCATGCAATTATGCACCAACTTATCTTCGATGATAAATGAGATATAAAATGGTGGGGGATTCAATTTTCTTTTCTTGTTTGATTCCTTGATTTCCTCCCTTCGAGATGCCTTTGGTGAGTAATTTATCTTTCTCTTTGGATGATGTATTCGATGAGGACCAATTCACCATAGCAGCTTGCAATAGGTCTCTTTGTCTGGGATAGCTAATGACTCCCACATTGAGATGTTTAATTTGTTTTCTTCATTCTCTTAATAATGTTGAATGGACATGAGCTATCTCTTTTCTACCCCTTTCTTTACATGATTTTCTCTTGCACATGGGCTATTACAACCGACACTTGAGTTGGTCTAGAAGGTGGCTTGGGTTGACCTTGCACATTAGGAGCTGCATTTTGGTTACCAATACCTTGTTGGATGATAGAGTGATGTGGATCATTTAAATTGGATGATTGTCCTTCTCCAATATTTCTCTTCTTAGAACATGTATTGGTTACTACATTTTGAGAAGGGACTTGATTTATACCATAGAAATATACATCCTACCAATTGACAAGTGTGGTCTCATTTAGAAGTTCTTTCCGAGTTGCTTCCTGCTGCTGATTTCCTTCTTGGATCATCTCTTATTCGATACTCATCGTTGTCACCATAAGATCCTATTTCAAAGCACCATTGAAACACATTGATGGTTATGATGTTGATTGTATGAGAAACACCAATCATATTCTTGAGACACGTTATTTTGCACTGTAACTAAGGCTCTAGATGTGGCTACAACACTAGGATTTCAAGGCTAAAATGGCCTACTCATAGGAGGCTTTATTTGGTTCTTATTCGTATCTTGAGTACATGGTCTATTAGGTTGATACAAAGGTCTATTGGGTTGGACTTGAGGCTGATATGACCTGAAAATTTGAGCCTGCTACCTCTTAATTGTCACCAACTCATTTCCTAAGTTTTGTAACTGCTTCATGACTTCTTGGAGCTCATTTGAAGGGATAGAAGAAGAAATGGAAGCTTTATTTGAACTCGATTTCCTAGATTAGGGATGAGGGATATTGTAGGTGTTTCATTAGTGTTTAGGGCTCCTATTTCTAGAGAGAGAGGCATAGGTGGCATAGGCGCTAGCTTTCCCACTTGAATTAAGAAGTTCTCTACTCTGATAGCTATATCATATGCCCCTGACAGTGTTGTTCCCCCATCGATTGTATCATCATAGCTATGTCAGAATTTAGAGCCCTAAAAAATTAGAGGAATATACCCTCCGTTGTTGTCCTTAGCAATTAGATTCTCGGTCCCCTGTCCACTAGAACCTAAAGTTGAAGTTAGTCATCTACTCATTTGGGGCCCTCTTGATTATGGTTAATTGTTCCAACAAAGACAAATTATCTACTTCTCTCTAAACTGGTTGCATAGAGATGAACACAATACATCCTAGTTTGTAATTAACCCTACTGTTAGGCTCCTAAACCATTGCAGCACCTTACCTTTGAGAGAAGAAGCAAGGAGCCTAACTGCAACATCCATCTCGTTGATCTCGTGAATGGCGCAGACATTCATAATGTCTTGAATATGATCAATGGGGGTTGTATGATTCTCCCCAGTGAAGTAAGGAATGCTCTTCAATGTTGTCATTGAAATAGGATTATGTGCATTGAGGGTGAGTGGACTACCACTTGTGAAATTGACAAATGGGTTTCTGGTGGTGGTGGTTGTTGTAGATGTGTCATTATGATTGGCCTGAGAACCCTAGTTGATTGAAGGAAGGGTCTACCGGTGGAGGTGTTGATAAGGTTTTGTTTGGTGGAGATGGAGACCTTTGTACTCTTCTTCCTCTCCTTCCTCTTCCTGGAGATAACTACAAGTATTCAAAGACACCTTCTTCTCTTCCTCTGGAATAGAGTTTGAATCCTTCTCATGAGCTAAACCACTAGTACTACTGAAACTAGTTTATTTTATATTTGGAGTCACTCGATGTGTTTATGAAAAGACTTCAAAAGCTATAAATTCACAAAGAAACACAATCAATCTTGAAAAAATAGAAAATTTTACTTTTGTCCCACTAGGCATGCCAAAACTATTATGTCAAAACCCTTGATTGCTTGTGATTTTGTGTACTAAGAAACCAATGTAACCTCTATAACATGGGATTATATTGTAGTGTGGGACCTTGCAAATAGGATAATCCTTTGGAGAAAGATAGCTTCTTCTTCTAACCTAGTGCCAACTTCTCCAAACAACGAGAGAATCGCAAGCTATATTAATCCTATTCTAATGTTTTCCAAGAAGACAATGATAGAAAAATGCATAAAATAAAACTACTCTAAGTGAAGGTGATGCACCAAGGTAGGGTGAGACAATATAGGTGAGAGAATAACGGGAGAGAACTAAGTAAGAGAGGGATGGTAGAAACACCACAATCTAAGAAAACATTCAATTCCCTATATCCATAAAGCACAACAAACTATAGACCCTGTAAAGAGATAGATACATGCATAATATACTTATACATAGAATGGAAGGAAAAAGATGCAATTCATACAAGTTAGGGAGAAAATGGACACAAAACATGAATTTTATTGCTCAGAAACATGCACAATCCATCATATCATAAGCACAAGATAAAATCCTTTACAATAAGCCCAAATTCAAGGCCTTTATCTCACAATAGCTCTAGAACAAATTTGACATAGTTCCTTTGCTTTCTAGAAAAATATTCCTTAGAATGAGGTAAATTTTACAATATATAGGAAATTTGGGTCACCAACTAGTAGGATGCATTAAAGAGGTATGGGAAACCATTCATTTTGGTACTTTTCCTACACGGGTGGTCATGGGTGCCATGCCTCATTAATTCTGGTCATTGGGTTATCATTCATTCACCTACCCTTATCGACTTGTAACTCATCCATCCTCTATGTCGTCCAACTACGTCGAGTAAGATGACGTATATCTTCATGACCGTCCATGCCTCTAGTTTCTAACCAACCATGAGTTTCTATCTTCACATGTGGTGCATCTTACCCGGGAGGTTGGATGATAGTCTATCTCCTCCTATATGACACACTACCCATCCATCCTCACAGCTAAAGGCGACCAACTTGGTGACACGCACAACTAGGTCGTAAAAGCGTAAGATGACCATCTGTGTTGGCCATCCAACCCCAAGGGGTTGGATGACGTCTATGTTCACCAACCAACCTCTCCATACTGTGAATTCGACCAATCATAGCCTTGGTAACCTGACCTAACACACCTTCCACCTAACCATCATCCGACACACCATCGGTGGCACACCTTCCTACCCAACCGCCAACCCCACACACTGCACGACCAACCATCGGTGATAAACCATCATCGACACACCATCAACTAACACACCATGCCGACGCACTATCAAATGACACACCATGTCAACTAACCATCAACCCTGACCAACCATCAGCTAACACACCCATCCAACCAACCATAATCGACCAACCATGAGCCGACCAACCATGCCAACAAACCCATTAGTCAACCAACCATCGTAAGCTTGATTTCCAACTCCAAGATTCTCTATGGTGAGCTTCATTCGAGCCACAAAACAAGATACCCTACATGTTGCAAAAGAATTTCAGTCTTTTTCCATCAATTATTGATGTTAGACCTACTAAGTTGTCCATTTCACAAGGGGTGCAAAAAATGGATAACATTCCTTTCCCATGACAATTGAAGCAAGCAACATGGTTATTTCTTCTAGGCCCTTCATATTCCAAATTTTGATTGAATTGCCCATGGAGACAATATTGAGAAACATGAACTCTCTCTTGATAATTAAAGAACAATATGTTCTTTTCATAATCAGTACCTGCAATCTTTCCATGGATGGTCTTCATCTACTTTTCTCCTACAATCTCTAGCTTTATGCCCAAAAACATTACATGAAAATAAAATTCCATGAAACTTACCTGATAGTCTTCTTGCATTTGGTTGCCTAATGGTCTTCTTGTGTTATTTTTTTCCTTATTGGTCTCTGAACATCCTTGAAAAGATACATGGCTTGAATCATCCTCCAATTCCCTTTTCCTTACTTGTTCTAGTTCCTCTTTTAGAGTCTTTAATTCTGCATTTAGTCTCTCACATTCTTCACCCTTGACTTGAATAGTTTCCTAACATATCTCATGCTCTAATTCACCAGAATGTCTTTGTTTTCTTTGCAAGCCATCAAGATGGTTAGTAACTTGTTCCAAATCAATCTTCAAGGTCCTTAGTTCCTCTTCAAATTTAAGGCAAGCATTTTCTTTGTCTCTCAAATCCTTTGACACTTTCTCAACAAATAAAGCCATCTCATTGAGTTCTTGACCATGGCTAACTTCCTTGAGCTTGAATTATTTCTTTAACTCATTTATAAGAGCTTGAGAAATCTCATACTTCTTTTTCAACACTGATTCTATTGATTTACCTATTATCCCAATAACTCTCCTAAGTTATTTGGGTAACTTATATACACATTCGACTCTTACTTCCTCATTGAAGGTTGCACATGCTCAGGATCAGTTGTCACATCTACTTGGTTGTATTTTCCCCTTTGTGTCCCTTATTTTCCTCACGTGCCCTCATGTGCTTTCTATTCTCTCCTTCCATTTTCCTTTTCCTCTTTGTTCCACTCTTCCCTCGTAGACACCTTCTGCGCATTCACTTTCTTCCTAAGTGGCTTCTTCACCTTGCGCACGTCTCACACTTGCTTCAATCAACTAAGTCCCTGACCCTCTCATGTGCCATGACCATTATTATTTAATAGTTACACCTTGACCATGCATTCTCTGCAACCATTTTGCCTCATTTTTTTCCCACGTGCACCCTTACACGCCTACCTTTTGTCTTCTTCCCATTCCTCATTCTTCTCGTGTGTGCCCCTGTTCCCTCCTTTGCACCCCTCTATGCCAGGTCATCTTATATCATGCATAAGTGTGCCATGCACAATTAAAGTGTGCCGATAAGGTGCCAAATCCTTGCATCAAATCAATGACTGAAATGTCGTAGAAATGGAAAATATTTACACAGTTGGCCATCACTTCAGCCAATTCATGCGCACCACATGTTTTGTGTGCACTGATGACTCTGACATCTTCAGACAGATATATCTTTTCTATAGAGCTAAGATCGGGACACACCTAGACTTGTCAGAGAAATGTTGATGTCAACTACAGTGTTAGATATTCAAATTCAAATTCTTGGCAGATTTGGTAGGTGAGAAATGGGAAAACGTCTCTATGAGAATTGAGGAGAAGATCTGATTATTCCAATCACCTGATTTGATATGATCCACCTTCTTTCCTTATTCAACACGCCAACAGGCTTGGGGAATCATATTTCATAGATATTCATGTAGATTTGCAAGCATTGAATGCTTCTTGTAAGTATTTGTATTCAAATTAAATTTTTTCCTCCTTCTCTTCTCCTACAGATTCATCTATAAATGTAAGAGCTAGGCTCACTTGTTATGTTAGACACTCTGGATCCTTACACATTTTGTGAAGGACTTCATATTTTTTATATTTTGAGTTGAGACCTCTAGATGTGGCTCTCACACGTGGATATTGGCCTCCTCCATCATTGTAACAACACTGTGCATTTATGGAAGCAATAAAAACATCGTTTTGTGACTATTCTATGTCCTAACATGTTTACATTCATTCTTCTTGCCTTTTATTTTGTGTTTTGTTCTGGTTGTACCATTTCACATCCCTTGCAGTTCCTTATTTGGTTGTGTTCCATGAGAATGATTTGGTAAATATGTGTTTAGCTGTGTTACTTGTGCCTAGCCTCCTTTCATGCATTTCCTGTCATTTCGATTAGAAAGATAGTGTTCATCCCTCTTTTCTGGTGTTATCACCTTTTAGTGTAGGTTTCCTTTCATGTTATCCTTCTATCCATGGTCCCTTGGCATTATTATCTTAGTTTTCCTTTCTAGAAATATGAGGAGCAATAGAAGTAGAGATAGATAGAGGAACCAACCTTCTCTAGAGATCCATCCCAAGTGTACAAGGTCCCACAACTTGGGGATGGTTCCATTTGGTCTCAAATTTCTCAATCCTTCTAGATCAAGACACAAGTGTAAATTTGAGCAACCAATAGTTTCGCCATGCACAGTGGGACAAACACTTTGAAAACTCAAATTTCATATCTCTAAGTTCTGGTGTGTGAACTTAGTATTTCAGCCTTGAGAGGCCCATTTCAACACATCTGACAACTCCCAACATTTAAGATCTCTATTTTAGTAGTCCTGAGTGCCTTTCATGAGAAGAGTGCACACAAGAAAAAGTACAGCAGCTGAAGATTATTTTGATTACCTCTAGTTATCCCTGAGGAGAATCCATTCTAGAAATTCCACGTACGCATCTCCATCTCTATCGTTCCATGTCCATTCAACACCTACTCAAAATAGACAACCTCCACACTCTGTAATGGTGCATCAGCCACCTCCTCCACTTAGGAACTTTGTAAAATTTGTTGGAGGGATTCCCTTGGTTCTTGCCGTGCAACATGATATGCCAAATAGTGCACTCAAGAGTATTCCATACTTTATTGGTGAGAATCAAGTCACCCTTAGGAGCATATCCAGGATGTAGAAAATGTGTGTTTACTCTATTTGATCACACATGATGATGTAGTAGTCAGGATGCTTGCATCCTCTTTCAAAGGTAAAACACTTCAATGGTACTAAGGCTTGAGACTTGGATCTATCACCACCTAGGATGAGATGGGAACAACTCTTTGCAATTACTTTGAAGACAAGTTAGATCATTTATCTCTGGTAGAGCAACTAAAAACAATAAGGAGGGAATCCAATGAGTAGAATATTGATTTCAACATCAAATTTCAAAAGACTTGGGACAAAATCCCTCTTATGGTAAGACCTACAACTCAACATGCTTTCTGTATTATCTAAAGGCACTCAATAGTGATATCTCAGTCATGATCCAATCCATGGGAGGTAGGACTTTACCAGCTACTTATAGTATTGCAATAAGGGTAGAAAATATTATTATTCAAGTGGGAAAGATAGCTCCTAGACCACCTATGCCCTTGTTCCCAGAAATGCAACAAATTCCCCAACCTTCTGTGGCCCCTATTCATATTCCTAAGTAAAGAGTGTAACCTAAATTACCTCAACATCCTAATCTCCAGTGTAGAGAGAAGATGAAGATTTGAAGGACCTAATTAGAAATTTATCAAAAAAATCATATCATTAGAAAAGCAATAGGCACAAGCCTATAGAGGAAATTCTAATCAGGTGCATGGCCAAAAACAATCAGCCTTGGTAGAATCAGTATGGAAATCAAAGATACATGCCCAACTAGTAGAATGATAGATGGCATCCCAATGCACATCTACCCTTGAAAATTGTTTCCCTGTGCCTTCTCTTCCAGTGCCCAATGTGAGTTAGGCGCTTTTCCTGGTTTAAAAAAATTTGGCGTTGGAGTCAGAATGGTTCTTTCCTTACAACATACCTCATAGTCAATATCATTGTGCCAATTTTGTACACTTCTAATCCTTCATGATCCAAAATTTTTTAGTTTGGAAGCCTTTAACAAGTTCCCTTGAAGCAAATAACCAAGAAAGACCTGAAGCTCCTCTAGAGAAAAAATTGATGTTCTTTGGTGCTAAGGACTTATGCACAATCAAACAAGTAATAAATGATATAAGCTGACCATGCTCCTAGGTTACGGACAACACAATATATAAGAATATAATATTAGAGTTAAGCATGTGGGTCCCACTCCTAGTAATGGAAGTAGATCCTCAGAAGCATAAAGACATAGCCAAATCATCCAGTAGTAAAGGCACTCAAGTCCCTACACAAGAGGCCCCATGAAAATCTCTTTCTGAAGAAGCGTGCATCCCTCCTTTGGAAGGTCAAGCCTCTTCTCTAGCTAAATTCCATGCTTTCACACTTGAAGCATCAAGAAGTGATGATATTCCCCAAATGCATAAGACATGGGCCCTTCCATTTAGCATTGTTGACTAGATGAAGAGAACAAACATAAATGTCAAAATGTGGGATGCCCTGACCATTCCATCTTAGCCTGATCTATTACGCATGAAGCCACAAAGTGAAACTTCTACATGCTCATCTTGAGATGTAAAGGCCACACGCTTCTATCAATGTTTTCCAAGAAGGGGAGAAATAAGTAAGTAAAGTTTTTAAAACCCCACCCTTTTATATTTCATTGATCATAGGAAAACACCTAGTGCATAATTGCATGATTGACTCAGGAACTAGTACTTCTGTTATGCCTAAGAAAATTGATGATGTCTTAGGTCTGAAATATATCGCCTTATCTAAAGGAGTCCTATAAACCGATGGCTCAACTTTCACCTCCTTAGGATTCATAAAATATCTTTAGTTAACTCTCCATGCATGTCCAAGTCTTACCATAACTCAAGATGTCTCTATCATTTACCTACCTCCTTTGTTCGCCCTATGTTTATCAAGAGACTTTACTACTAAAGTGGGTGGTTACTTGTCTTTTGATTGGTATCATATGTTACTCAAGACAAGGTATGGTACCTGTTTTACCATACAAGTTGATCCTATATTTTCCTATCATGTAGAGTCATATGTCTCATCCCCTCTCCAAGAAAATTGTTTAATCAAAGAACAAGCTTCAATTGATGAAAGAAGTATCTTCCACCCTCTCTGTTATTAACCTAGTGCTTGATGAATGGGTGGAAAGACACCATAAATTTGATCCATATGTTGAAGAATTGGAAGCTTATGAAACTAGGCTTGGTACTTACTTGCATTATTGAAGAAGAAGTTGTGATCTTTGAGAATGCTTGAGAAAAACAAAATTGAACTAGGTCTGTGGAAGTTGTAATTTGATGGATCAGAAGAAGAAACGGCATGGGAGCAGGAGTGGTTCTCATTTCCCCTAAGGATGATAAATTATTCTTTGCACACATGATGTAGTTTTCATGTTCTAACAATGTAGCAAGAGTATGAAGCGTTGGTGCATGGATTGCTCATTGCTGAGAAGAAGAAAATTAAGATGTTGCAGATCTTTGGGGACACAAAATTGGTTATCCACCAAGTCACCAACAAATGTTAGACAAAGAATAATCTTCTCAAATCTTATAAGCATAGAGTTTGGGACCTCCTTGAGAGATTTGATGCTCTAAATTTATAGGTGGTGTCACAAAATGAAATGAAGCTAACCAAATTGTCCCATTCGGTTCATAGTTTTTCTATAGGAATTTTGTCAAAGGAAATGTTATCCAAAATGAGCCCCTTGCTCATTTTGTGGCTAACTCCCTTCATTCTTCCCTCTCTTGTGCCTCAGTCATAATTTTTTTCTTTTAGGCACTCAAGACCTTCTAGAAATGGCACCATTGGATAGAGCTTTTTCTCAGCTTTCCAGAAAGGTAAAGTTTTCCTCCTAACTCCATGTATTTTTGAAGTTATGGCTCGAGCGGAGTTTTCATGGAAAATTTTCCCAAGAAAAGCCCAAGCCAATAAGATGAGGCCACGTGTCCTCGGAAGGGCGGAGGGCGGAGGTAAACTTGGAATTTTTACCAAGTGTTTGGCAAGATTTCAAAAGGAATTTTCAGCCCAAGGCCCGCCATCCAATGGGAGCTCGCCACGTGTCCAAGGGGAAGAAATTAGGAAAATTTCCTAAGGGTTGACACAAACAAAATTTTTGATGCCAGGCCCACATCCAATCACATTGTGCCACGTGTCCTTAGGCCAAAGGAGTGGCGGAGGGTAGAGGTAAAATTGAAAATTTGGTGAAGTGTTTTGGCAAGAGGAAAGGAGAAATTTTGGCCCGAGCTAACAAGATGACGCCACGTGTCTCAAGGGGCATCGGAGCTTTGGCCGCCGGGGAGAAATTGGGAATTTTCCCAAAGGTTAGCACAAAGAGAAATGTTTGCCCCCAAGGCTCACATCCAATGGGGACTCACCACATGTCTTCAACCGGTGGAGCGTGGAAGAAATTGGAAGATTTTCCCAAAGAAAAATCAAATAAAAATTTCAAAGGAAAAGCTTGCCCCCAAAATGTGAGCCAATCAAATCACGCCACGTGTCCATGTGGCGGCAAAAATGCAAGATAGGCCCGCAGGAAAATGGCAGGGAAATCCCATGTCTAATAGGGTTTTGGCACATGTCTAAGTTAGAAAAGGTGGTCAAAAGCAATGGAACAGATAGATAAAAAATCCCACGTAAAATCACATCGTGCCACGTGTCCTCGGGTCATCGGCTCGGCAGAGTTTTTTTGGAAAATTTTCCAAAGGCCAAAATGATGGAAAATGAAGTAGGAAGAGCCCGCGACTAATGGAATCATGCCATGTGGCACCAGGAGTAGTGGAGTGTGGAGATTTTTGGGAAAATTTTCCCAAATGCAAAAAGTGGGAAAATTTCAAATTTTGCCCGCCCCCCATTTTCCCATTTTGCCCTAAATTTTCAAATGACCATAACTTTCGATCCAGAGCTCGGTTTTTCACGTTCTTTATATCAACGGAAAGCTGGTGAAATTATCTACATGATTCCAAGCTCATTTTTTATTTTGATGGATTTTAGAGAGATAAAATTGAAAAACGCCTCTGGCATGTGGTAATCAATAGAAATGACATTTCAACCACCATTTTTAATGAAGAATGGCTCGCATTCTCTCCCAGCATGGTGAAAAATGTCAGGGAATGGACCTGTAAGGATGCCCATGTTGTTTTATTACATTTTGGTTAGTGGTTGAAGCTCCTCTCACGTTTTCCCATGTTTCTCTCTCTGGGCTTGTTTTTGCATTGTAAAAGCTAGAATGGGCTCATTTTTTTAAAAAAGAGACACTCTTTTAGCTCTGCAACTTCCCTTTTCACCTTTTTGGAAAAATTTGTGGAAATTTTACCTTTCATGCAAATACAACACCTCTTTTTCCTCTTGGTCATTGTAATGCATGTATTTGGATATTGGAATGATAATATATGCTCTGTGATTAAAAGTTTTCTCAATCCTTTCATATGTTTATCATTTTTTTCTTAACCTCTCATTACATTTTAGAAAATTGTGCATGTTTTTGTGTTGTATTTCCTCTGGATTATGTATGTTTTGAAGTAAAAGGTATCTCTACCACTCCTTTGGTGCATCACCTTATTAGCATTAGTCTCATTTTTCTTGCATTCTCTATCTTTGTCCCCTTGGAATTTAGAGTAGGAATTAGGAATTTAACCCTCTGCAAATTTCATGCATATACCTGATAAGAGGAGTTGAGGAACCAGCCTCTAACCTGGAGATTCTTTTCCCATTTTACAAGTCCCACACTTGGGGAAAAGATTCAATGTTGTGCAATCACACTGGATGTCCAAAATGTCAAACTAGAAATATGATCAACATCCAGGGTGTTGCTGATTTGCACCAATAGTTTTGGCATGCCCGGTGGGACCTTAGAGGTCTTCATCTTCATTGCAACAAAATTGATGTGCATTTGTTGCAAGTTTCTTGCTTAAAAGAGCCCTAAATTACACATCTGGCGACTCCAAGGAAGAAGAATCAGCTGGTTTTAGTAGTGCAAGCCTGAAAACTCATGAGAAGAATCACCACAAGGTCAAGAGTTGGAGAAGAAGAGGTGTTGTTTGAGTATCTACAATTATCTCCAAGAAGAAGACAAAGAGGGAGGAGAATTCAAAGGTCTCCATCTCCACCAAACAGAACTCTATCAACTCCTCCACCTAGTAGGCCTTTCATTCAATCAAAAAGGGTTCTAAGGCCAATCAGAATGGCACAACACAACCCCTATGTCAATTTCACTGGAAGCAGCCCACTTGCTCTCAATGCACAAAATCCAATCCCAGTTGCAGCATTGAAGAACATTCCATACTTTACTGGAGAGAATCAGACCACTCCTGGTGATCATGTTAAGGATATTGCTAATATTTGTGCAATCCATGAGATTAATGAGATGCAAGTTGTTGTCAAACTGTTGGCATCTTCATTCAAAGGGAAAGCTTTGCAATGGTTAGGAGTCTTGCCTCAGGTTCTATCCAAAATTGGAACTAGTTATGTATAGCCCTCCATGAGTAGTTTGGAGAAAAGGGAGATAACTTGTCCCTTTTGGAACAGTTGACAACCATCAAGAGAGCTCCCAATGAGCAGCTGATTGACTTCAACTTCAGGTTTCAAATGACTTGGGAGAGAATTCCAATGGCAGTAAGGCCAACAATGAAGGTGCTTTTCTATATTACCTTAAAGCTTTAAATTCTGATATTTCTATGTTAATTCAATCCATGGGAGGCACAACTATCCCTATTGCTTATAGCATTGCCATTAGAGCTGAAAATTGTTTGATTCAAGATGGCAAGCTAGCTCCTAGGCCTCCAATGCCATTGTATCCAAGTTTAGAGAGCCCAAGCACTAGTCAAGTGCCTATTTTAGCTCCTATTCCCACTCCTAGAAATCAGAATTCAAGTGAAGCTTCTACTTCATCTTCTAGTGCCTCAAATGAACTTCAAGAAGTCATGAAGCAATTGCAAAATTTAGGTAATGAGCTGGTTACACTCAAGAGGTAGCAAGCCCAAGGTTTTAGACCTTCTTTCCAGCCTCAAGCTCAGCCTAACAGGCAGCCATACCAGCCTCAAAGACCACCCAATCAGTTACAAATCAAAATCAAGCAAGACCTCCTACCAACAAGACCATTTCAGCCCTATAATCCCAATGCTACATCTACCTCTAAAGCAATAGTGCCAGTGCAAAACAACATAGCTCAAGAGTATGATTGGTGTTTCCCATGCAATGAACCTCACAACCAGTCTATGTGCTTCAACGGTGCCTTAAATCAAGCATTAATGGTGACAACTACTGGTGTGGAGGGTGAAGGGAGTCAAGGAAATAACCAACAACAAGAAACATTCAGCAACAATCAACTCCAAATGATACCACACTTGTAAACTGGTAGGACAGAAGATTTTTGTGGCATGAATCAAACAATCTCCCAAAGTGTTGCAGCCAACACAAGGTCAAAAGAAGAAATTTGGGTGAAGAACAGCCATTGGCTCCAAGTAATCCACAACCTTCTACCACTCCACAAATTATTGGCAAACAAAATGCAGTTCCAAACACGCAAGGGCTGCCTAAAACAACTCCTAGGCCAACTCAAATGCCAGTTGTTGCTGCCCATGTGCAAGGAATGAATGTGTAGGCTAAGGGATAGAGAGAGATGCTTCATCTCCATTCAACATCATTGATCAGATGAAGAAGACAAATGTAAACATATCAATGTGGGAATCACTATCCATCCCAGGCCAAAGAGATTTGCTACAAGCTGCCATGAAGGACTGGTCAACTTCAAATCAGTAGGTCCAAATGCAAGAGAAGGTACTCACAAATGCTGCCCAGCCTGAGGGGAATCATGGAGGATAGCAAGGTAAAATGTTGAAGCCCCCTCCATTCTATGTTTCATTGATCATTGGAAACCAATTAGTACACAATTGCATGATTGATTCGGGGCAAGTAGTTTAGTAATGCCCAAGAAAATAGCTGATCAGTTGGGGCTTCAATATGAAGTCATATCCAAAGGGGTAGTGCAATTGGATGGGACAATAGTAACAACAGTTGGAGTGATTAAAAACTTGAGTCTTACTTTGCATGCATGCCCCAACATTGTTGTTTTGCAAGATGTCTCGGTAATAGACCTTCCACCACTCTTTGCCCTATGTTTGTCAAGGGATTTCACAGCTAAGATTGGAGGTTATTTATCTGTTGATTGGTCACACATGTTGTTCAGAACAAGATATGGAACTAAAGCCACAATCAGATCTGAGCCTATTGCAAACTTTCACATTGAGCCTCACACTCCAAGCCAAATCAATACCAATTGTTCAGCGTTTGATCAAGAGGATTATCCAAGCACTGATGAAGCTGACACCAAGGTTGGAAGCATCCCAGATTTGACTCTTGATGAATGGGCAAGCAAGGTGCATGCTTTTGATCCTTATCAAGAAATAGAAGAATCTGAGTTAGGAGTCTATTGCATGCATGAAGAAAATCAGCCTATCCCTAGCATCACCAAGCTAGACCACAAGGATGACAATGAGGTATGGATAGTTGTTTTTGATGGATCAAGGAGTAGACAAGGTGCGGGAGGGGAGCTATGCTTGTTTCACCTCAAGGAGTTAAGTATTATTCAGCTTTTAGATTTCAGTTTGCATGCTCTAATAACACTGCTGAATATGAAGCTTTGATACAAGGATTGCATTGGTCAATCAAGAGAGGAATAAAGAACTTGCAAGTCTTTGGTGACAGTGAGTTGATTGTCAACCAAGTTAAGGGGTAGCATGTTGCCAAGAATGATCTACTCAAGTGCTACAAAAATAGGGTGTGGGACCTCATTGAATATTTTGAGGGCTTTGGCATCAAATCCATTCCTAGAAAAGAGAACCAAGTTGTTGACAGGCTTGCAGTAGTTGGAGCAGCCTTTGATGTTGTTGAAAGCATCCAAAAAGACAAGGTACAGCAAACATCCATGTGATTGTAAGGCCTTCAGTGCTAGACAACAATGTAAGTTGGCAAGTGTTTGAAAGTGATCAACAAATCATCCATTTCTTGCAAGAAGAGGCTGAGTTCTTAGCTAAAAATCAAGAAAAGTTAGAACAAGCAGTATGGTGACCAAGTGGTATAGCTGAGAACCAACAAACTACCAAAGGGACTTATTACTTTGGAGTCCATTTTCAATCCTAATGATCAGTTTAGGAAGGAGAAAGAAAACATCCAAGTCAAGGGAGAAGATTCAGTGTCCATCTTGGTGGAAGAAGGAAAATCACTCCAAATTGGTAAGATGACAACTGAGCAAGAAAGGTATGAGTTCATACAGCTTTGTCAAGAATTCCTGATGTGTTTTCTTGGAGCTATGAAGATTTGAAAGGTTTCAATCCCGAGTTAGCTCAACACACCATTGAATTGGATCCAAGTACTAAACCCATCAGGAAAAAACAAAGGCTAGTCAATCCACACATGGAGCCTCTCATGAGAAAAGAATTGAATAAGTTGATAGAGTCAAGTATCATATTCCCTATCAAGCATTCTAGTTGGGTAGCCAACTTGGTTCCAGTTAGGAAAAAGAGTGAGAAATCAGATTGTGTGTTGACTTCAGAGATTTGAATAGAGCATCTCTCAAGGATCATTATCCACTTCCTTCTATGGACAAATTTTACAAGTTGTTTCTGGCTCGAGAGGTTTTCATTACTTGATGGCTATTAGGGTACAATCAGATTATGGTGAAAGAAGAGGATTAGTTCAAGACAACCTTTACAACCAAATGGGGAACTTATGCATACAGGAAAATGCCATTTGGGCTATGTCAACACTACTGGAGCTACCTTCCAAAGAGAAATGAACATGGTGTTCAAGGATTTGATTAACAACATGGTGCTGATATATCTTGATGATATCACTATTTTTCAAAAATGCAGCAGACCATCTCTTTCATTTGAGACAAGTGTTCTAAAGGTGCAGAAGATTTGGGGTATCCTTGAATCCTAAAAAGTGTATTTTTCTATCCCATGAAGGAAAGCTCCTTGGCCACATTGTCTCCAAAGAAGGATTAGCAATTGATCCAGAAAGAGTTGAAGCCATAAGAGCACTACCATTGCCAAGCCACAAGAAGGCCCTTCAAAGTTTCTTGGGGAGGATAAATTTTGTTCGAGAGGTTTGTCCCAAATTTTGCAGCCTAGTCAAGCCTATCACCAAGATGTTAAAGAAAAGCATAGCTTTCAAATGGATAGTAGAAGGAAAGGAAAGTTTTGAAGCAATCAAAGAAGCCATCTCTCAAGCCCCAACTCTCATTAACCTGGATTTCTCCAAGGATTTCATCCTCTATGCATTTGGGGGTGATGATACTATTTCTGCAATTTTGGTACAGCAGAACAAAGACAATGATGAGCAGCCAATTGCTTTCTTCAGCCAAAGCCTGGAGGACTATGAGGTGAGGTATTCTTTCATTGAGAAGCATGTTCTTGCAGTAATCAGGAGCTTGAAGAAATTCAAGCATCTAGTTTCAAACAACAAGGTTCAATTGTTGGTTTCTCATGTGGGAGTTAAAGACTTCCTCCTCAACAAAGACCTGAATGAAAAAAGAGCAGGTTGGATTACTCGTGTCATGGAGTATGACATTGAGATCAAAGTCACCAAGTTGGTTAGAGGAAAAGGATTGTGTGAGCAGCTGGTCTTGAATAAACCAAGGAAGCATGCAATGAGAAGGAGGTTGTTTTGGTGTTGCAAGATAGCCATGAGCAAGGAAGCACTCAAGAGGAAAATGATGGTGTCCTCACTCCTTGCTGGACCCAAGACATAATGCACTTCCTAAGCATAGGTCTATGCCCTCCAGAGATGAACAAGACCAAAAGAAGACACTTCAGATTGTAGGCTGTCCCATATGCCCTTGTTGATGGTGTTTTATTCAAAAGGGATGTGAATGGAGTGTTGCTGAGATGCATTGGTACAAATCAGATTCACATAGGGTGTTGGAAGAGTTCCATGGTGGATCAGCTGGTGGTCATTTTGCACCGAGAGTGATAGCTCTGAAGATCATGAGGGCTGGCTATTATTGGCCCAAGATTTTTAGTGATTGTTATGCATGGATCAAGAGGTGCAAGAATTGTGCATTCTTCACGGGTAAGGAGAGACTAGCTGCCCTTCCATTGCATCCAATTTCAGTTGACCAGCCATTCATGCAATGGGGTTTAGACTTCATTGGAGTCATTAATCCAAATTCAAGCCAAGGGCACAAATGGATTCTAACAGCAACAGATTACTTCACCAAGTGGACTGAAGCAGTAGCACTCAAGGAAGCAAATGAATCTAGCATCCTGGACTTCTATGAGGGAATAACAACTAGATTTGGCATACCTACTACAATAATATCAGATAATGCATTGGCATTCATTGGGTCCAAGGTAACTAAATGGGCTTGTCAAGAATGGGATCTACCTAAGCACTTCATCAAATTATTACCCTCAGGGTAATGGCCAAGCTGAATCTACAAACAAGAACTTGTTAAGGATCATTAGGAGGACTCTTGATGAAAATCAGAGGTCTTGGCATACTAATTTGAAATCAGCCTTATGGGCTAATAGGATAACTCCCAAGAGATCTACGGGTAACTCTCCATTCAAGCTTGTTTATGGAAGAGAGGCAATTTTCCCATGTCACTTGAGTTGCCAACATTGGAACTCATGAAACTTGATTGGAGTTGTTGGAGTTTGGGACCCATGGAGGTTAGGTATGCAGAATTGATGGAGCTCAAGAAATCAGAAATCAGGCATCCCAAGTAATGGAGAAGGATCAAGCTTTGATCAAGAAGACCTTTGATAGAAAGGCCAAGGATAGATCTTTCCAAGTTGGAGATCTAGTGTTAAAATGGGATGCAGACAAAGCAAAACCGGGAGGCATTCAAAATTTGATGCCATTTGGAGTGGCCCATACATGGTCACAAAGTGTAAGGACAACAATGCCTTCCAATTATCTTCATTGGATGGTGAAGAATTGCAGATTCCAATCAATGGAATCCATCTGAAGCATTACTACTGAAGGAAATTATCCACCTTGTACATATTAGCTTAGGTTTTCATTCCTCCAAGTGCTTATGCACATTTTTTGTTGTAGTTTAGCTTTGCTTTCCCTAAGTGCTTTGGCACAAGCTTGCTATTCCAGGAAATGTGTTTTGTAGGCCTTGCTCCAATCAGATGGTGTTCTACCTTCCATCTTCCTCCTTGTAGTGTTCTAATCAGTTGGGGTACCAAGCAGAGAATTTAATGACTCCATGCCCAATGGATTGTTTTAGGCAACTAGTAACTTCATCCAGCAGGTAGATGACCCCTCTGAGTCGCCAAAATTGTTATCCAAA
The DNA here is from genome assembly GCA_018340775.1 of Taxus wallichiana var. yunnanensis. Classification (NCBI taxonomy): domain Eukaryota; kingdom Viridiplantae; phylum Streptophyta; class Pinopsida; order Cupressales; family Taxaceae; genus Taxus; species Taxus wallichiana. The sequence goes on from CM031238.1 coordinate 819,342,696, forward strand.
ATGATCCCCTTGCTCATTTTGTGGCTAACTCCCTTCATTATTCCCTCTCTTGTGCCTCAGTCATAATTTTTTGCTTTTCAGGAACTCAAGACCTTCTAGAAATTGCACCATTAGATAGAGATTTTTCTCAGCTTTCCATAAAGGTAAATTTTTCCTCCTAACTCCATGTATTTTTGAAGTTATGGCTCAGTGGAGATTTCGTGGAAAATTTTCCCAAGAAAATCCCGAGCCAATAAGATGAGGCCACGTGTCCTGGGAAGGACGGAGGGTGGAGGTAAACTTGGAATTTTTACCAAGTGTTTAGCAAGGTCTCAAAAGGAATGAAGATAAATATGGATCATTTCATTTACTTTTTTAGATTTTATTAATAGGAAAATATTCTTCCTCACACCAGATGTCACAAGTGTTGAACACAAATTTCTCCTCAACCCACGGTCCATTCTAATTTTCCAATTTCAAATCCACCTAGTCTATTTTCATTAGTTACATCCCATTACAAATTTATATCTTTCTCATCCTCCCGGTCAGATTCACACAAATCTCAAACACATATGTGATATTTATCCTTGGCATGATTGATTAGAGGCGAGACATTGGGGGAGGTTTCTCCCTAGATTCACTTACAAACAAAAATGAATTTGGCTCTGTAAATTTCATTTGATTGTTTGGGGAAGCCAAATTACCCTACAAAATATATTCTAATATCATTTGTTCCTCCTCATGGAAGTAGAAAAAATCATTATCTACCCACCTTGTATGATAACTAGGATCAATGTAGGTTGAGTAGAGCATTCGAAAAATATTTGGAACATCACGAATTCTCAAAACATCTTGAGAAGGTTTTAGTGAGATGGGTAATTCCTTGAGTGGAAATGGTGAATTTTTTTACAAATCATAGGCAATATTTTGGGCATGATAAAATTGTAGAACACCAAAAGAGAAACTAGGAAGAAAAGGATCTTCTTGTTTTTGGAATGGAACCATGGATTTTCTTTATTTGCATAGGTTATGGAGAATTTTATATGGTGAGGGAATATTGGAAGAAATGGGGATGATTTTCCTTTATCCATCCTAAATGAGTATCTTCTCAGCTTGTAATGCAATTCCAAAAGTCGTAAGAAGAGTATTGCCTCCTAGGGTTTGGATTAATACAACTACATCAACATCTAAAGACCTCAAGTAATATAATAATGAAATATTTAGTGAGGGCATGATTTCTTGAAGGATTATGAGCCATGTCCATGAAAATATAGCAATTAAATATGAGATAAACTCCATTTAAGCTTGTTGAACATTCTTTGAGGTATTCCATGAGAAAAACGACATTTTTATTCTCCTAAACTAGTTGTGTATTTGTTCTCTTAGATAATCTCTGTAGAATATATTTTGGAGCCAAACCACTCTACCAATCTCTTACTTTACCTATGAATGATGAAATAAGAAATCTGATGTAAATTTTATCTTCTCTAACCTTGTGAATTGCATAATGGTTTGTTATATCTTGAATGTGATCAATAGGATATTGATCTCCATTTCCATGGAAAAGAGGTAGGGTTTTTAGGGTTGTTTTGGGGATATCATCCCACTTCTGAAAAGGAAGGTTACTCAAACTGAAATGAGAGAATGGAAGATATCTTTGGATATCCATGAGAGAAATGGAAACATGAAAATGAGTGGAATGGTGAAGGGGAGAGTCTATAAAATCAAAGAAAGTTTTTATTGAACAATGGAGTCACTAGATGTGCTTATATCTTCCTCCAAAGGATGAATACAATCAATAACACATCAACTTGATGATATGAGGTTGTTATGTGCTTAAATATTATCCCATAGGGTGTATAAAAACTATTGGAACTGAAATATGAACCCTTCCAAAACAAGGTTCAAAAATTTTAGTGAAACATTGTTATAAAATGAGTATGTGCGTTACTTGTGATCTTTCTCTAGATGAAATGGTTGGTTTCATTCTTCTTACTTCATTTCAAATAATCCTATACCAAATTTCTACTCTAAACTATCTAGCCTATTATAAAAATCCCAACGAGAAAAATTTAGGAGGATAAAACTAAAAATTAAAGGGCATGTGATGCACCAAAGTGAAACAGGGTTCAAATATAACTTGTAGACATAAAAATTTAACCAAAAATGAAAGAATAAGAGAGAAACACAGAGTTATGAAGGATAAAAATGAATAAACTCAAAGGAGGTAATGAAAACAATGGATTCACATAAAATACAATCATTTAAAGGATTAAAAACAATTACAATAACACTGGAAAGCATATTCATTGCATTTATAGAAAAAAGTTTCATAAAATCTTACAAAAATGAAGTTACATAGGTTTGAAGGTATGGAAATTGAAAAACCTTAAAGAAGAGCTCCAAATACAATAAAGAATAACCCCTTTCTCATACATAAGAAATTACATATAGATAATGAGAGAGAATGAAAGGGAGCGACCAAGTAACCATAAATCATCCATTTCCACACACCAAGGACCAAATGACATTATATTTGTAGGTTTAAGAATGGGTATCATTTTATTTCTCTTGTACATGTTGTCAATCTTCATTGATGGAAGCATTATCACCATTAAACATTAAATTTTGGTAAGCGATGTGGTTTGGCGCTTTGATTACATTAGAACTACACTTTTATCTCACTATTAATGTGTTTTCACTTTTCACACTCAAAACCACATCATATCCTATACTTCTTGGTTCTAAAATGAAGCTCTTACAAAGACATTTTGAATGCCATTGGTTTCATGCAATTTGGAGCTCCACGGTGAAAGTATGGCCAAAAAAATAGGTACACCTTATTTGTGGCTTTCTGATGTGATTTGTTTGTTTCAAATATTTTCCTTCATTTGGTGGCTTTTGAACATTCTACACATCTTTATATTTTATTTTCTTTCTTTTGCAACTCAATTTATTAATTTGGCGGGTTTAATTCTCCTGCAGATTTCCACAATGTTTCACAACATTTTAATGTTACATAACATAGTTTCTTTCATTTTTCATCTTAGGGGAACCCACATGAAACTATATCCAAATGTTATGCCCTTAGCTGCATTTCAAATTCCACCTTTACCCCACGGCTCTTGTTCATTCATTTTATGTGTTAGGAGAACCCACAGAAGACTATGTTTCCATGTAGTGAATGTCTAACTTCAAAAATAATCAAACCCATGTCATTTGTGTTCATTTCTTAGTTCCTGAGACTTGAGAATCTATGGAATAATAAGATCTTTAATTATGAGGAACACTAAGTTTCGGTGTTAGTGAATTTTTAACCAAAAAGTTTGGCTAAGTCAAAAAAATGAGTTTTTAGTTATCGAAATATCTGGGGGTTATTTTGGACAATAGAAATAGAGTATAAAATATAATGAGTGTTCTATGCTAAGATGTATTGTTAGTACCATGAAGCATTTATTGGAAAACTTTATTCAAATGAGATAAAATCACTTCATCTTACCTCATTGGATTTTCTCTTCTTCTTCGTTTTCTTTTATTCCTCTTCTATGATAAAGGCCATTACTAATGTCTATGTAATTTGCAACATCCTACAAAATATTATGGCTCATATCCAAACCTAAACATTAACAATATCAATGTAATGGTCATCTACAAACTCACACCAATCTATAAAAAATAATCCTTTTAGGTATATTTCGAAGGAGAGAAAATGAATAGCACAATACACTTCTTCCTTGTGTAAGAACCATTTTGTAGAGAAATAATATTCTAGTATTCCACCGCGTAAGTGTTGAATATATCATATGGTTACGCAAGGATCAATCAAAACCTTGTTTACATCAAATAGGTTACATTTCTAATGGTGACATGTGCGCTCCAAGTAATTACCAAGAGATGAAATCAAAATGGAAAATCAAGTATGAAATAAAGAGGTCTAGCATTCTCATAGATCAAAATAGGAAGGTACATATATAGGATTGTTATGTAACTCTATATATATGAAACATGGACAATGAAACCTAATTACAACTAATGACCGATGATCATGAAAATCAAGATGACTCACCATGTGAGGTGGAAAATACCACATAATGAGGAAGTTGAATACATCAACACACCCATTCATTAAAGCTAATCAAATAGGAAAGAGAAATTATGGGAGCCAAAAAATAAATTTCACGATAAGGTCCTCATGTAAAAATAATGATATTTATAGAAAATAATAAAGAGGAGGAGAGAAATGGATCTTAAAACTAGGCATGATGAGGTACCCTTGTATAATAAGGATCTTAAGTAATGGATGAAAAACCCAAAGGAAAAACATATACTTACTGAGATAAAAGAATCACCTAAACAACCTAAGAAATATGTGTCATTATGGATACCCAACAACTAAAGGTTTGAAAAGGTACCCATGTACAAATTACAATCTATTTACAAGAAGAAAATGTGGAGAAAAAGAGAACTAGCTAGCTCTCGAGAAAGATGATTTATGATGAAACCCATGGAATATAAACAACCTAAAATACTCTAATTAGTGGTGGATGGAGAAGGAACATTGAGAAGTGTCTAAAAGTTTCTGATTGTAAAGGAGGCAACATATCAAGTCAGGTGGAGACAATCTTGTTAAATCATGAGGTGAGATGACTCATTAATATAGATATATAATTGTCAAGTGGGTCGAGCTAATGTGGAAGATAATCCTGAAGAGTATAGGAAAAAAGAAGGCTCAATGTATAGGGTTTCTTTTAGGGGATAATATACGTAAATAGGTGAATATTAGGATTTTTGAATTTTTAAATTTTGAAATTTTAACCGTATGGTAGTGCGTTCGCCAAAATTTTATGGGTCCTAAATAAATTTTACCTTCAATAGTGTTTCACTAAGGGTTGACTAATGTTAGTATATATTCACCTTCAAGTTATAATATACCATTATATAGATGATTGATTTTCCATAGTATAGTAATCAATATAATTTTAAAATTTAGTAATTTTGAGATGAAAGTAAAAGTGAATAAAAGGTTTTGGAGCCTATTTTCATATGTGAAAAATAAGAGTATTGTACACTAAATTTTTTTGGGGAATGTATCCTCGCCGGGTTAGAGTGCGATGAAAAAAAAAAAAATTTAGGCGAAATTTTTGGACTCGAAAAATGAACTCGACATATCGGGAAACGTGCTTTTCTCATATGGGTGAGTTTTTGACCCATAGGTTTATGGGACGGGTTTTGCCCATGGTTTTATACCCACGTTTTTGTAAAATTGCTTATAGTTGTCTATTTATATGGTCTTATGCATATGATAAGACGTACAAACAAATGTATTCAGATGTGTTTTGAATTGGGTGTGTGAATTCTATAGAGTTTGTTGAGCATAGCTCAAGCGGATGGGTATTGTATTGAGAAGCGGTGGCTTGTAATAAAATCTGAGCAAGTGATTCTTGGTGGGCGTAGCCCAAATTGGGTGAACCACGTTAAATTGTCTCTTTGTGTTGTGTTATTTTATTACATGCAATTTTATTTGAGATCTGTAATAATTTTCGCATATTAGTTTCTCTTATTGTTGTGATTACATGAGGATTATTTAGCATATTTTATCCCTTATTTCCTAACAATTGGTATCGAGCCTGGTTTGGTTTGCTGAAGTGTTGAATCATAGGGAAATTTTTAGCTTGAGTGGGAGCTATGGTAGATGATGGAAGATCAAGGGTTGATAAATTCAACTAGGCAGAATTTGAGTCTTTGGAAGATACGAGATGGAAGATTACCTTTATCAAAGGATCTTTATACTCTGTTTGTGCAGAGAAGGTGAACAAACCCTCGAGTATGATGAGATGTGGAATGGGATTTGTTGGATAGGAAGGCACTTGGGAACGATTTGTGTCTTGCATCTTGGTATTATTTAATGTTTCAAAGGAAAAGACTACAAAAGATCTAATGGATGCATTAGGGAAGTTGTATGAAAAACCCTCTGCCTCTAATAAGATATTTTTAATGAAAAAGTTGTTTAACATGAAGATTTCTAAGAATAGTTTAGTAGCAGATCATTTAAATGATTTCAATATGGTTGTGAATATGCTAGCTTGATTACTGATAGAATTTGATGAAGAAGTTAGGGCTTTATTAATTTGTGCTCTTTACTGAGAGTTGGAATAGCCTGGTAATGGCGGTAAGTAACTCGGTTCCAGCTAACTCGAAGTTGAAGTTTGAGGATGTTGTAGGGGTGATTCTAAGTGAGGAAATGTGGAAAGCTTTGAGGGAATCTTCTACTTCAGGGAATGCTTTTGACAAGTGGAAACTAGAGAGACACGGAAGAATAGGAAACCGTGGAAAATCAAAAGATGGGCAAGGTCAAAATCCAAGAACAAGATTGTATGCTGGAATTGTGGAAAGCCTGGGCATGCGAAGAAGCTGTTGGGAGCTTTCGGGATAAGAAAAACAACGAGAAGAAAACAAGGAGGCAAATGTGACAATGGGTAATGTATGTCAGGATGCTTTGATTCTTTCTTTGTACAATATTATTGAATCTTGGGTTTTAGATTAGGGGCTTCTTTCCATGCTTCTCCACATAGGCATTATTTTATTGATTATGTTCAAGGAGATTTTGGGCATGTTTTCTTGGTGATGATGAGCCTTGCATGCATAGTTGGAAAAGGTTACATTCGAGAGTTAAGATGTAGAATGGGAATACTTGGCTATTGAAGGATGTCAGACATGTGCCTACATTAAGATGAAATTTGATATCGGCGGGGCAAGTTGGGAAGTGATGGTTGTCTTTGTGATATTTCTGACAATGTAACTCTTGGAAGGTTAAGGGTGCTCTTGTGGTGGTAAGAGGTAAGAAGGTTGGAACCTTGTATTTAACCACTTATAGTACTAATGATTGTAATCTTGTGGCTTGGATGCAAATACAACATTATGGCACTATAGGCTCGGTCATATGAGCCATAAGGGCATGAACATCATAAAGAATAATTTTCCTGGATATACGAAAAACGAGGTTTGGATTTATGTGAGAAGCTGCATATATGGGAAACAAAAGCGAGTAAGGTTTCTCAAGGTTGGACCTACAAAGAAAGAGAGTAAGTTAGAGTGGTGCATTCGATGTGTGAGGGGCCAGCTCGGGTATCATCTCTTGGGGTTGAGTTATTATGTTACTTTTATTGATGATGCAACAAAGGAAAGTTTGGGTTTATTGTATTAGAAAAAAATCTGATGTATTTGACACTTTTGTTAAATGGAAAGCCTTGGTAGAGAATGAAACAAGTCTTAAGCTAAAATGTTAGGTCGAGATAATGGAGGGAGTATTGCAGCAATGAATTTGATGATTCTTATTCTAAGAATGGAATCCGTAGGAAAAGGGTTCGGGAACTCCACGAGAGAATGGGGTATCGAAAGGATGAGCAGAACAATAATGGAGCGTCTAGGAGCATGAGGTTACATGCGGGACTGCCTCTTTCTTTTTGGGAAGAAGCGGTGAGCACGGTGTGTACTTGATAAACGAGAGGACCCTCGAAGTGCCTTGGATGGAGGCATACTGAGGAGGCTTGGTATGGTAAGAAAGTTGATTATTCATTTCTTAGAGTCTTTGGATGTGAGGTGTTTGTTCATATAGACAAGGATGATAGGACCAAGCTAGAGGCTAAATCAAGAAAAATGTACTTTCATTGGTTATGGTGGTGATGACTTTGGATATAAATGTTGGAGTATTAAGGACAAGAAAATCATTCGATCTAGGGATGTGGTCTTTAATGAGAAAGTCATGTATAGCAGCGATTGCAGGAAAATAGGAAGAATTTACGGCGGTAGAGGATCTTCCGGATGGGAAAGTGACACATGAATTAGTTAGAACCCCTCAGCGGGAACCCCAAACTCCTATATTGAGGAGGTCTTTAGGGTAAGAAAGAGAACACGACGTTTTTCTCCTTCTCTTTATTATTTATTACTCATTGATAGTGGAGAGCGAAGAGCTTTGATGAAGCAATGCGGGTAGATGCCGGGAACAAAGTGGGAGCAAGCCATGGATGAGGAGCATCAGGCTCTCATGGAGAACAGACATGTGATTTGGTAAAGCTACCCAAAGGAAAAAGAGCATTCTGAAACAAGTGGGTGTTTAGATCGAAAAGAGGAAGAAGGAGCAGAAAAGAAAAGATGAGGCCGGTTGGTGGTCAAGGGTTTGCATGAGAAAAAGGTATAGATTTTGATGAGATTTTTTCTCTTATAGTAAAAATGACTTCTATTAGAACTATTCTAGGAATAGTTGCAGTAAGAAGACTTGCATAAAAATAGCTTGATGTAAAGACTACATTTCTCCATGGTGATTTGGAGGAGGAGCTATATATGTAGCAGCTTGGAAGGATATGAAGTCAAAGGTAAAGAGGAGATGGTGTGAAAATTTGAAGAAGAGCTTGTATGGCCCAAACAAGCTCCACGTCAATGGTATAAGAAATTTGATAGCTTCATGATGGAGCAAGGTTATATCAGATGTCATTCGACCATTGTGTGTATCTGAAATTTGAGGATGGAAGTTATATTATGTGTTTGTATGTTGATGACATGTTGGTTGGTAAAAACATCTAGGAAATAAAAGTACTGCTAAGTGAATCATTTGCTTTATGAAGGATTTGGGTGCAGCCAAACAAATCCTTGGTATGAGGATATCTCGGGATAGGAAGGAAAATGACTTTATCTCGGGAAGAGTACATTAAGAAGGTCTTGGAGAGGTTTAATATGTAGGATGCTAAACCGGTTGGGACTCCTTTGCGTAGGCCATTTCAAGTTATCAAAGGAGTAGTGTCCCAAGACGGAGCGGAGGGAAAGAAAATGTCAGGTACCTTACTCATCGTGATTGTAGTAGTTTGATGTATGCATGGTGTGCACTAGGCACGATATTGCCCATGCGGTGGGAGATGTGAGTAGATTTATGAGTGATCCAGTAGAATCAGCATTGTGCGATAAAGTGGATCATTGGTATTTGAGAGGACCATGGGGACGATTTTGTGCTACTGAGTGGATCAAACACCACTTTTGTGGTTATGTAGATTCGAGATATGGCTGGAGATGTTTCAGGTTATATTTACCTTGTAGGTGGGACAATAGTGAGTTGGATTTCACGACTCTGAATTTGGTGGCTTTATCGACCACAGAGGATGAGTATGTTGCTGCCAGAGGCAAGCAAAGAGATGATTTAGTTACTGACAATTTCTTGAGGAGTTGGGGCATAAGCGGGGAGAATGTAAGTTACATAGTGATAGTCAGTGCTATACACCTAGCTAAGAACTCTGCTTTCCACTCTAGGACAAAGCATATCTGATTAAGGTACCATTTCATCAAGACACTGACAACTTTGGAGGAAGAGAAGTTGAAGTTGAGAAGATTCATACCGGTCGAGAATCCTATGGACATGATGACCAAGGTGGTCACTGAGGAAAAACTAAAGTTGTGTTTAGCTTTGGTTGGTCTTCACGAAACTAGTGAAGGGTTGAGAAGCTTGCTAAGAGGAAAACTAGTCTCAAGTGGGAGATTGTTAGGTTGTGGAGCCTATTTTTCATGTGTGAAAGTGTTGAAAGACTATACACTAAAGTCTTGTACACTTTCATGTATCCTCATCGGAGTTCAGTCGAGGGTTCGACTCCGGGTAGGGTTCGGGCACAAAAAAATAATTTTAGGCGTAAAATTTTTGGCCTCAAAAAATGCACCCGACATATCGGGAAATGTGCTTTTCTCATATGGGTGAGTTTTTGACCCATAGGTTTATGGGACGGGTTTTTCCCATGGTTTTGATACCACATGGTTTTGTAAAACTACAAGCGGTTTTCATTTATATGGTCTTATGCATATGATAGACGTACGAAGCAAATGTACAGATGTGTTTTGAATTGGTGTGAATTTCATGTAGAGTTTATTGAGCATAGCTCCAAATAGATCTGGGTATTGTATTGAGAGAAGTGGTGGCCTAAGTGATTCTTGGTGGACGAGCCCAAATTGGGTGAAAGTTAAATAATCTCTTTGTGTTGTGTTATTTTATTCTGCAATTTTATTTGAGATCTGTAATAATTTCTGCATATTAGTTTCTACCTTCTTTGGATTTGTGAGGGATTATTCGCATATAATTTCCTAATAGTATAAGGCAAAAATCAAAGGAATCTCTGAAAGAGGTAAGAGAAAAAATTTGAATCATCACTGTCGAGTTGTTATGTAGAAGCTATTCAAATGGAAATCAATATATGATGTCATTTGGTAAGGTGAATAGGAATTGGAATACCGTAGAAATATATGTTACTAGACGGTGACAACTTTGTAGATTTACCATTTAGACAAAAACTAAAATGTTTTACTAGATGATAATAGATGAAACTTTTTAAAATCAACATTTTTTGTTGTTGTTCGGAAACATTTCATAATTCTCATCTAAAAATGTGTTTTTTGTGTTTTCAAGGCATACATGGAAACCAAGTTACTTAAAAAAACCTCCCTTTTCACGAAACCCTCCTTTCCTACATTCTCAAAAAATGCAAATTTCCTTTCTACAGATTTTCCACCCATTATATATAAATTTTTAGAGGGTCTTGAATGAACCTGCTGAAATGTATGTAGTGGACCTCACCCTAAGATGAGAGCACAATTAAGATACTTGGCTTTGTGAAAGGGTTTAGTAAATAATTTTGCAACTAGATTTGAAGTCCGTAACTCATGAAGTCTATAAGAAGAGTTTCGATGATGTGGTCTTTCACAAGTAGATTGAAGAAGGTCTAACTACATTGAATTTTTTTTTTCCCTTACAAAGAATAGAAATGGTGTACTACAAAATATGCACACTCCATGAAGGATCATTAAGGTAGCGACGAAGAACTCTAAAGTTGGTCCACAACTAAAGTGTGACATATGTTTGGTAAGAAGGTTATCGAGAAAGAAAGGTAATTCCACTAAAGTAGAATTTTAAGAGTAAGGGTATGTATCTTTCACCAAAATAATGTCCCTATGAAGTGAAGACACAACAAAAACCCCCATAACAAAGTAGAAAGATGATACATAAGAAGAGGTGGATCGGTGAGGGTCTCTAAAAATTGAAGTGATAAGAGTCCCAAAGGAGGAACCCCAATAAAGGAGATTAAGGACTCCTCCAAAATTTGAGAAGGCTCGGTAAGATAAAATCCTATTGCAACACAAGTAGGCTCTATGAAGAGACATCTAAGGTTTAGCGAGATACTTGTCTCAAAAAATTTACTCAACACATAGAAGAGAAATGTCGACATGTATGCATCATAAAAAAAAATTAAGAGGAGTATTGGAAAGGGCCTCACACACTATACGTGGAAAGGAGGAAGATGCAATGCAAGTTTGAGGTGGGGAATAAGACTACCCGATGTCTGATGGGAAGGGAGAATGTTAAGATTATATTAAAGGTACATGAGAGAAGGAGGAGATAATTCCTCATATGTATTCTCATCATTAGAACTAGAAAAATGATCCTCCTCATCAAGGATAGCAAGAATCAAGAATGTGTTAGCATAACTATCATCACATGAGGAATAAGATGTGACAATGATAATAATAAGATAATTAGCAACAACAATCTCTGAAGGGTCTCTAAATAAGGATTGAAGAATGCTCCAAATAGTGTGAGGAAACTCGTGTGTTCCACATAATGGTGGAGAGGCCTAGAAATGTACATCAACAAATGACCAATGACCATTCTAAAAGAGTCAAGCCATTCTTCACTCGATCAATATATTATTGGTGTTAGGTACTTGTCCATACAAGTAGAAATAAAGGTCATCATGAATAGGAATAATTCCATTCTTGAACACCAAGATGCATAGTTAGCCCTACTTTGAGAAGAAGAGGTATAAGATGAAATGTAGAAATGGTCCCATGAAGCATATGAATAGGAAAATAAATCTCCATGGTGTATTCGGAAAAAAGAAATAAGTGTAGGATGTAAGAAAATAAGGGTGCGAGAATACACACAAGGTTGCAATATGTTAGACTCAACCAAGAATGCATCTGCATGTAATACAACACCCAAGAACAATGATAACCTCATCTTAACGACACTTTATAAATAGTGCATTAATTACAATAAGGTGTGTTCATGTGACATGAGACAATTAATCACTCACCTTGCGGTAGAGGATGAATCACGCAAGAGTTGATGCCACAAGAATTATTATTGAAGTAAAGGAACAACACGTAAACAAACAAAAATGGTGTGTGAAAGGAACAAGGGAACAAAACAAAGTTCAGTGTGATAAAAAGTGTCTCATGTTGTATTAAAAATTCCCTTGCTACAAAGTTATGACGGATGCACTCACTAGTCCATTAGCGATAATGAGGGCAATTCTGATGCAAAATGGGCTCAAGACGAGTCGAGGACTTCCAAAGACGTCAAAAAATCTCCTGAAGATGAAAAATAGATAGGAGAGGTGGTACACACTCTAGAAAATTATTAGTAGTAAAAACGTCCAATAATGCTAACAACCCACTCTTAATTTCCCTAATTAGTCTAATTTTAGAGATCAAAAGGGATAAGAAAATGTGATAATAATGATAACATTAATTGAATGATTAAAGATAAAATACTAATTAATTTAATTAATTAAAGATATAATTAAATATTTAAAAGATAGCTAATTAAATTAAGCACCTCCTAATTAAATTTTAATAACCGCTTAAGTTAAGCTCCTAACAAAAAGGACCTCCTACCTTTAAGTAACCACATTCCTTTCATTAAAAAAATTACCTTATGAAATATCAAACACATCTTGATAAACAACCCGACTACCTAAATTTAATAAAATACCCACTCTAAAAAATTCCATGACATTAATAAAAATATAAACTAATTTTAAAATTAAAAAAGGTGGGAAAATGAGAAGTGGAAAGGCGTTGTCATGGAAAAATTACGACACCCCTGATTGCTTGCGATTTTTTTGAGAGGCAATCGAGTGTATTTTGTCAAACATGGGATTTACCTGAAGTGTGGGACGTTGCAAGTAGGATAAGCCTCTAGAGAAAGATGGATTCTTCTACCTATTCCTAGTAATCTTGCAACTACTCAAAAATGCAAAAAACACTTAAACTAATCCTACTAGTGCTTCCAAGGAGAAAAGGATATAGGGGAATGCATGTAAAGTAGAACCTATGCTAAAAGGGAGGTGATGCACTAAGAAATGGAGTGATTGAAAATATTTTGCATGAGAATAAACGCAAGAAAGATGAAGAGGGTGGTCAAGCACCACATATTACTATACAAACAACAAACCCATTTCCATTAAGCACAACCAAATCTAAACCTACAATAGATAAAGGACATACACAATATACCCATAAACATGAATAAAGGTAAGCTAAAAAAACAACACTAGACTAGGATAGATAACAATCAAAAATCTGATTTTATTTCTCTAATGATTTTACACAATGATTCATTACATGGGAAAGAGGCAATATTTCTATTACAGAGCTCCAAAAATGGAGGCTTGAATTTCCACAAATCACTCATAGGTGATAGAAAAGGGGAAGATATAATAATGTTGAACATTTTAAAAATGCCATATATTACATTATATAGAAGAATGAGATGAGAGAGAAGGAGAAAGGCCCGAATCCATACTTCAACCACCTCCTAAAATAATCATTGCACCTATAATAAGGATGGGGTTGATTTCATATCCCATGCTTGATTATACCATGCCTGTGTGCAAGAAATAATGACTCCCATACTTGCATTTACTCCATCTTAGTCTCTCGGTATGGGCTCCATGCATCTTTAGATTCATCATGATTTTTCACCTAACTAATATTTTAATTTCCAATTTTTAATCATTTTATGTTGTGGGGATTGAAAATACCTTTCCAATCGACTATAATTTTGTGCAAAAGAGTGGAGTGAGGGCAAGGTTATGTCAGTTTTAAGGTAGCTTGTATTTTTAGTTTAGGGGGCTCCATCCATCCCCTCCATCACCAAGCTACTCCCTTACCAACTCACCTGGATTTTTAACCTACCACATTGAATTCTCTACCCAACCACCTTAGTTAACTCAACGTCTTCATGTTGATTTAGAGTTTGGGAATAAATTGCATGGCTCCACAACCAACTTGCATTGTGTAAGTGAGAACCCACCTCTGCCTCCGCATTGGCCTACTAGCTTACCGAGTTCATTGTTTTTCGGCATGCGCTTTCATGATACATCGCATCATGTTTACATGGTATTACAACATTATGTTTTCCCATAGTGGTTTACTAACATGGATCCCAGACTCGAGATCCCTGAAATAATCCAAGCTCTCTACCTTGCGATTCAAGTTTGGAACCCAACTCGCCACCTACATCGCTTTATCGACGTTGCAATGTGTAGATGCATTTTCACATCTGATCCATCCGAACTTTCCCTTCATTTCACCGAACTATCTTCAAAAATCCTATACCGACATAATGCCACCCACTCGGTCGAGTTCCTCACAATGTGTCAACACCTGAGTTCCTCCGTCATGATGAACTTTCCAACAAAATGAGCTCCCTCCATGCTGAGTTGATTTAGCTTGCACGAGCTCCATATTGATCCTTACCACTTTGAAGCCCAAGCTATTTTCCATCTTGGTGCCCTCTTGGGCTAATTTTCCCCTTTTAGCCCATTTTTGGATTTTCCTATAAATTTTTAGAAATTCTTGAACACAAAGGCTATACTGAGGGTAATAGACTACCCTAGAGATGATTTTCACATTCTTCTATTTTTCTCACTTTTCTCATTTTTGCTCTTTTTAGATCGAAAATGAGGCTAGGAGCCCATTTTTCTTCTATGGTGGAGGTCTGGGTCTTTTAAGACCAAGAAGATGAAAATTCCTCTATTGACTTCAAATTCTTCCAAAATCACCTCCAATATTCTCGAGACATGAAATTCACCTATGGTCCTCATATTCTCATATGGATGACCTATCTAATGCTTGGGTTTGGTCCTATCTAGTTGTCCATTTTTTCTAGGGGAAAAAATGGATAACAATTTTGGTGACTCATGGGGACATCTACATGCTAGATGCATTGATTGAGAGCTTGAAGCATCCATTGGGCATGGAGTCATTATTGATAGCTCAAAACTGATTCAAACTTCTAAACCACTGGTCCCAAGCCTATTTGTACCCCACCAAAACTAGATTTGTTCTTCCACTTTCACTCTCCAATATTTATAAGAAAATATTAAAATTTACATGAGTGGAAAATTGTTTTGATTTGAAATTTTCTTTTCCTTTCATTTCCACTTATACAAATTGACTGTTAGAACTAATTTTCCTCATTACGAATAGTTGTTTTGAAAGCGATCGAGGTCAAAGCTACTTTGAATGAATTTGGGAGGCACTAAAAGATCAAACATGGTTGATCTAAAAGGACAAGAGGGCACAAATTTTTATATTCATCCCTTAATTTGATTTTAGTTGCTCTTACATTTGAAATTTCTTTAGATTTTTGCAACTCTTTCCTATAACTTTGAGCTTCCTACTAAGACATTCCCTTTCGAGAGGCATACCGAATTTGTGTAATGATACAACTAGGAGCAATAAAATCTATTCTGTAAAACTTAGGGAACTAAAGCCTTAACTACAACACAAAAATGTGCACAAGCACTTAGAGGAATTAGAAAATTCCTAAACTAATATATACAAGGGTGAGAATTCTTCCTTTTAGTAGCAATTTTGAGATAGATTATTGACCGAATATGTAGTTCCTCTCCATCCAACTTGGATAGTTGGAAAGCATTGCTACTCTTACATCATATGACCATGTAGGGGCTACTCCATATGCATCAAAATTTGAATACCTACGGATTAGCCGATCTACATCCCTTTTCGAGAACCAATTCTCCTTCATGGAAGGTCTTTACTTTAACTTTCTTGTTGATCCTTTTGATCAAGGCTTGATCCTTTTCCATGGTTTGCATTGCATGCTCTATTATTTATTTTTAATCCATATTTTCCACATACATGGCTTCCTAGGATCAATCTTAGATAGCTCTATCTATTTTAGGAGCTCCAATGTCAAGCAAATCAAGTGATATGGGTAGCCTAGATTCTTTCCCGTAGACCAACTTGTATGGGGATTTTCCGTTGACACTTTTGGTGTGTTTCTATTAGCCCACAAGGCTGATTTGAAACTTGGTGTGCGAGTCCTTTGATTTTTATCCATATTCCTTTAGAAAATTCTCAACAAATTTTTGTTTGTGGAATCCACTTGGCCATTACCCTAAGGGTAATAATTCAATGAGGAAATCAAATATATCCCATTTCTAATATCCCACTCGGTGATCTTAGTTTAAAGAAATGCCAACAAATTTTTTGGATATAATGGTGGTTGGGAATCGAATGTTGTCATTATCTCCTATATAAGTCAAGTATACTAGACTCGTTTGCTTCTTTGAGTGTTACCACCTCATCCACTTGGTGAAGTATTACATTGCCATTAGAATCCACTTGTCTCGGGATTGAGTTTGGATTGATGAACTTGATGAAGTCTAATCGTCACTTCATAAATGGTTGATCAAGTGAGATTGGATTAAGTGGTAGTCTTTTGCTAGATTTTCCTTTCTTGTGAAGAATGAAAACTTTTTGTATTTATTTATCCACGCGTAACAATCACTTTGAATAATTTAGGCCATTAATAGCTAGATTTCATAATCTTAATGGTTGTCACACATGGAGAAAAGTTAACTCCAACTTCTCTCGCCATGGAATTCATGTAACACCTTTTAATCTGATATGCCTCGATGCATCTCAATAGAACTACATTCACATCCCTCTTGAATAAAAACCTGTCACATATGGAATGGCTTGAGTCTAAACTACCTTCTCTTTACCTTTCTCATCTTACGAGGGCAGAGAACTATCTAAAGGTAATGAATTATCCCTTGGGTCCAATATGGAGTATACACATTGTTATTTTCCTATTCTTGATCATCCTATAACACTAAAACATATTCTCTATTGGGCACCTAAAATATCAACCAAGTCCAAATAGGGCACTTAGGCACGCAAGGTTGAAATAAGTGCACAGGATAAGGCATGCAGGGAAGGGTTAAAGTAGGGTTTTGGTAGAACCTAGGATGCACACCACAAATAAGAATCTAGGACTTTTTCATTTTTGACCTATCGGGTAGGACGCGAGAAAAACATCACCACGGTGGATAAGGTCCCGGCTGGCGGCGGGGGTGGCACGGATGGAATATGCCCTACAATAGAACCTTCTAGAAGGAAATCATGGCAAGGAGTGGTGAGCTCAAGCCTAGAGGAGCATGCACTCATGGAGGATCACATTCAGACACTTGGCGAATATATCGACGTCGCATAAGAATGATTTGGCGATTCAAGAAGGCTATATATACAGTGTGCTGCAGTAAGTAAAAGGAATGAAATGGATAGAGGGTGGAGCTCTGAAAATACTGTAAGGACTCGTTAGCTTGGGTAAATAGTGTAGGAAAGGATGTATCAAGGGTTTGGGGGTTATAAATTTTCTTTTGAGAGCGTAGATATATGAATCTAGTTATAATGCATACTTGTGGTCTACCCTTTGGTGACATTCTGTAATGGGCCTAATGAATGTAATGAGGTTACCAATTTATATGAATATGAAAATTAAGGGTTTAGATGCATACATCCTTCTTCATAGCTCTTTTTCATTTATGTTTATGAACTAAGTATGAATGCTTGTACAACTTCCTTTCTGTTTTTGTGTAAGTTCTATAATCTGTTAAGCACTTTTCTGTCTAGAATGACTACAAGGATCTAGAAGTCATTCTAAGATCTATGGTACTTCTATGTCTTATTTCCTCCCAAATATCTTAAACTCATATCATAAATGATGTTTCCCACTAAACTCACATAAGAGAGAGACTCGATGCTCGCGCGTGCCTTAGGTGAGCACCCAACACCCGCCGGGTGATAGGTCGGTGTGCATGGGATTTATTTCCCTTGTGATGGGTGTGAAAATGACTACATATTGGTTCCATTACTGGGACCTATTTTAGAAGTTGTAGTGGGAAATGACATACATCATTATTTATGTAATGAGTAATGACATAGTGTTTAACTTTGGAAAGTGTTGAATCATGGTTCAAGAGCACGGAGGATGAATTTTCTTAGAGATTCAAAGATTGGATCCGAGTTCAATACGTGTAGATGGGTAGAAGAGAATCTCTACCATGATTTGTATGAATTTTTTTGTTGCTTCCTATGGAATCTGTATGAATGTCTCTCAGCATATGTGTCTAGATCAAGCTGGTATTATAGATCACACCCATGGACCCAAGAAGAATAAAAGAGGCTACATGATGCAAATCTGATGTGGACTCGTGTTGTGGATCATTGGTGGAAGGGTGTGTTGGCTAGTGACACTCTGGAGTACATTATTTCTACATATTCTTGTTTGGAAGTTCTTTGAGTTTAAATTTATATGAGAGCCGAGAGGATCATTTCTATGTTTTATCCCTCTGGAAATGAAGATCTTGATTGTTAGCTTGAGTTTAGAGGCATTTCCAATGGCCGGCTAAACCATTCTAAGTGTTGGGTGAGGAAGCTAGGGTGGAGGAAGATGGTAGATATTACGACAGAGAAAGAAAGGGAGGAGAGATGGCTCAAGTATAGTGAAGCGTGAAAGGGAGATTTCTAGACAATGTAAGGTTACAAGTGTGATGGATCTATGGATGCGAGACATTGTGGGAAGGAGTTGACATTCACAAGGAGGACATGAAACCTAAGAAGTTTGTGTTATTCCATCTTGAAAATCACGTAAGAGAGACCCTCGACTTCCGATGAGAGTTCATCATGTGGAGAGAGAAGATTTGTTGGGACATATCCGAACCCACCCAGTGGACCGAACCCTAGCACATGGTTTTCTAGATCAAGGAAGGAGTATCGTTGACCCGGTTAGCATCGGTGAAAGTGACAAATTTGCACCTAGGAGATACAATTTTCATTTCCCACTTCTATCACTATGCATATTCCAAGTATTCGAGAGGAATTTTAGACAATGAGCAAGTACACAAGCCTTCGGTCTCATGTCTAAGAATGGCGTGGGGTACACTAGTGGTAGTGGGGCATTATCATAGACCATCGACACATAGTTCAATAGAACCTTGGGGATACTTGGCATGAGAACTATAGGACCTGGTGGTTCTAGTGGATCTAGTGGGTCAGGAGGAACAGGACCTGGTGGATTTGGTGGATCCAGTGGCGGAGGAAACACTAGAGGGAACCAAGGATTTATCTTAGAGGATAAGGGCCCCAGACCACCCCCTCAAGTCTTCTTTGAGATTTCTTTACATTTTCCAGTTACGTGGGTATTGAAGATCTTTGTAGAACATGTCAAAAGTGTGAACTACTATGGCACACAAAGGGGATCGAGAACACTAGAGAGCAAAAGGCTAGTCGGTTTGCAATAACATTGCAGGGGCGGGTGCATAGCTAGTATAGGAAATATGACCCTCATCAAATAGTGGTGGATTATACTACTTTAAAGAACACCTTCTTGGCATAATTCCACATCCTTGAGTTTGAATAGAAGAGCATCATCGCCCTGAAGGAGATTCAATAGGGAATTGTGGAGAGTGTGTGAGAGTATGATGCCCACTTTAAAAATCTCATGTCTAAGTTATCATATGATATTCACCATTCACAGCATGCTTAGTGGTTTCTGGAGTGTTGATCACTCCTTTTAGGAGAGCTTTATCTCATAAAACTTTCACAGACCCGTGTAAGGCATTAGAAGCTGCTCTGCGTGTTGAGGCTATTAGAAGTGTTGATACTAGTGTTAGCCCATTTTTGGAGGCTCAAATTGCTGCTATGCTATGGCTAAGCAGCTGAAGAATTTGTCTACGAAATCAGCCCATGAGACTCACAGTGGTATATGGTGTATAGATTGTGAAGTAAAGGGGCATGTCAAGGATAGTTTCCCTTGGAGGACAAAAGATGCGCCATGATAGTAGACTAAAATTTGTCATGGGGACCATGATGCAAGTAGATGCCCCTTATTACAACATGTAATTTGGAAGAATGTGTCTTGCTACTATAAGATCTACACCTCTACAACCCATGATACTAAGGATTGTAGGATTATTGACCAGATCCATGAGGCCATTGATCATGGGGTGCACCAATCCAAAGATTGCAATAGTTCTAAAGGTGATGATCACCATTATGAGAGTGTGCAGAGATGAAGGCATGCGTGGAAGGGTATTTCGTAGAGGATTTTTGGTAATGGTAACCATGGAGGAGGAAGAAGTGAGTTCCCACATGGAACCTGTTTTAATTGTGGATATACATATCATTATAAACGAGAGTTCCTAGACCTATGGCGGTGCTCATAGTGTGGGAAGAAACACAAGTATGAGGAGTTCTCTAAGTTGTTTGAGCACATGAATTAATGAAAGCAATGGAAAGAAAAGGGTGTTGCAATGTAAGCATTAAGAAGATGGACACACAATGGATGCCATAGGTAACACGTGATGCAAGCTTAGAACTTGTTTTAGTAACAACAAGAGTAGAGGCTGCACGCGTAAAGGAAATACCAAGGTAGAGGAACTAGTTTCAAGGGAAGAAGTGGTACATGGAAAGTACCTCAACCTTGCTCATCAAAAGGAGGTATATTAAGTATCATGGACATCATTCGAATTTTACAAGAAGAAATCCAATGTCTAAAGGAACAATCTAGGAAGGAGGAGTAAAGAAGGAAGGTTGAGGCACTAAGAAATGACTGGATAAGGTTAGGGAACTATGTAAAATGCTAAGGTAAGAGAATATTATTCCCTTGCTAGGGGAATGGTTGAGAGAGAAGGTACCACGCACCGAGAGAAGAGTGTGAGAGGTTGGTCCTTCATGCAAACATTGTCCCTCACAACCTTGAATATGATAGGAGATCATGTTAAATGTAGTAGTGGATGGATGAATCTTTGAGTAATATCCTCATTGACATAGACAC
This sequence comes from Taxus wallichiana var. yunnanensis, assembly GCA_018340775.1. Classification (NCBI taxonomy): domain Eukaryota; kingdom Viridiplantae; phylum Streptophyta; class Pinopsida; order Cupressales; family Taxaceae; genus Taxus; species Taxus wallichiana. The sequence goes on from CM031238.1 coordinate 819,363,637, forward strand.
AGAGGTCGATGTTCTCACATTAGATGCATGGCATCATATGGGAAGGCTTGCATTACAGTCATCTTTGAATGTGTTGTATATGGAAAACAAAAAAAGGCAATGCCCATCCGTGTCTTAAAGGATGCAGCTATCACCATTAAGGGAGCTAAGTTTATTGGGGACTTTGAAGTCTTGGCGCTCGGCAAGGAAGACAATTTCCCAAAGCACTACTTGGGTGCCCATAGTGTTATAAGAAAAATGTAGATCTTTGGTTCAACAAGGGGTACATTAGCTTTGAAAATGAGGAGGAATGAGTCATCATACCCCTAGCTGATGGGAAGTTAATTCCCTATACTGAACCTTTGGGAGAAGAGGTCCTAGATAAATATATGTGCACTCAATCAGGGATCTAGAGATAATCCATCCTACCTGACAGAGTTATCCAGTTTGAAGATGCTCAGTCAGTAAGTGACACCACTAGTCTAGCATGTGATAATTGGGCACATGGGACCTACAAATTGATCAGATGGCATTTAAGAGGATCAGTGACAAAGGTGACAAATGCATGCACAGTCTAGTGCCTAGGAGGAAAAGAGCTACCTAAGTACTCAGGAGGAGCCTCCCCTGAGGTATTTTTTCAAAAAATGGAAGCTCGGTGGAAGGAGGAAAATTAAAGAAGGGGGATGTTAAGTATTAGGAACTCCTATGCACTAGTGGGAAACACATCGAAATAGCCTCTTAAAATGGCGTAAAGTGAGAATTTCCTTCTATGTAATGTTTTACATGAGCAACGTGCCCACAACCATCAAAGAGTACCATAGTAAAGAGACCACTTCCTTCCACATCCAAGCATGTGAGACATCCTAGATGGGGAGTGAAAAATCATTTCCAACTTCATTATGGGTTCACAAGTCTGTATTCTACATTGCAAGGTTGTGTGCGCACATGGTACATTCACGCTGAGACATGCTATGAGACAAGACAGTAGTAAGAGCTAGTGGCTTATCTCATTCAAGCATTCGAGTATCAGAGTACAAAACCCTTGGTGGATAAGGCATTATAGGTTGTTAAGTGCCTTACCATTAGGGATAGTGCCATGGAAGAAGATAGGCTACTAGAGTTGCTAGGTGAACCTAGCACGGAGGTGCACTTTAAGGGAGAAGAAACAGAGGAGGTTCATCTTGAGCATGCATGTGAAAAAGGAGAAAGGAAAGCTTGTATATGTAATTGATGGGGAGGAGGTAGAAATCTTGAATGTTAACCATTTTGTAGGGATGTGTGAGGTAGTGGACAATTCTAATACTCGCACACATGCCTACCATGAACCTTTAAAAACTAAAAAGGTTAACATCAGCTTAGGAGAATAACATGAGGAAGCTATCATTAGATATTACTGGTTGGAGAAGGAAGTCTCTAAGATCATTGATCTTTTGCATGAATTTGAGGATTTATTCCCACACGGGTACCATGAGCTCAAAGGTGTCCACCATTCCTTGGGGGAGATGAGGATAAAGCTGAAGGATGGTGTGCACCCGGTCAGGAAGAGACCCTACTAGATGAATCCCAATTTACGCATGAAGGTAAAGGAAGAGATAGAAAAAATGATAGCATTTGGGATCATTGAAGTTGTTGAAGAATCAAAGTGGATAAGTCCAATGGTAATCAACATCAAGAAGGATGGGCAGATTAGGATTTGCATGGATTATAGGGAGTTGAATGCAGTTTGTGTCATTGATCCTTTTCCAACCCCCCTTCATTCAATAAATTTTAGAGGGAGTCATTTGGGTGCAAAATTTATTCCTTTATAGATGGATTTTCGGGTTACCACCAAGTCGAATTGCAAAGGAAGACCAGAGAAGACAACTTTCACCACTGAATGGGGAAGTTTTGCATACATGGTCATGCCCTTTGGGTTGAAGAATGCACATTTATTTTCTCGCATAGTGGTACAGGAGTTCCAGGACTTCATCCATAAATTTCTTCAGGTTTATTTGGATGATTGGATGGTGTATGGGCTAGTAAAAGACCATTGTGATAATTTGAGGTTGATGTTTGAGAGGTGTTGGCAGTTGAGGATATCCCTCAACATTAAGAAGTGTTTCTTTACTACCCCCTTTACAACATTATTGGGGCATATCATATGTAAGGAGGGCTTGCTAGTATATCCTTCCAAGGTTGCAGTTATTGTGGGATTAGCGGAGCCAACTAGTCAAAGCGCAGTTCACGGGTCTCTTGGACACGCGGGCTACTATTAAAAGTTCATCAAGGGGTATGCCAAGATCACCGCACCTTTAGAAGAGTTTCTTAGACATAAAAGTTCCTTCCATTAGGGAGAGGCACAATAGAAGGCATTTGACACATTAAAGGATAGGCTTGTCACCATGCCTATATTACATTTTCCCTCTTGGGATAAGCCCTTCCATGTTCATGTAGATGCCTCTGGAATGGCCATTGGGGTAGTGCTTGCACATCCTAGTGAGGGAATTTTTGATCACCCCCTATGCTTTGCAAGAAGGAAGTTGACACCAGTAAGAGAAGAATTATACTACAATCGAGCGTGAAGACTTGTCAATGATCTATACACTTCACAAGTTCAGACAATATCTGCTGGAAACTCCCTTTGTATTTTACATCGACCACATGGCGTTAAAGTACTTGGTGAACAAGCCCATTCTATAAGGGCACATATGTCGGTGGGTGCTATTATTTCAAGAGTTTTAGTTCACGGTAGTTGTGAAGCTTGGAAAGAGTAAATGTGGACCTGATAATTTTCAAGAATTGATTCAGGGGAGGATGCGTAGAGCATTGAAGATACAATGTTAGATGTGTGACTATTTAGGTTGTGGCATGCACCCTCAGATTAAGAGGAAATTGTAGTATTTCCAAAGGAAGGTGTGGTGCCGAAAAGGATGAAGACATTAGAGAAAAAGTAACTAGCCATACTTGTCATGCCCTACATGTTGATTAGTGGGGACTTATACAAATTAGGGCATGATGAAGTTTTACGCAGGTGTGTACTAGAGCATGAGCACCTCGCCATCATAGAGGAAGCACATGGAGGAAGTGTAGGTGGAAATTATGTAGGTGATGCCACCGCACATAAAATATTAATGGCAGGATTATGGTGGGAAAATTTGTATAAGGATTGCAAGGACTATTGTAAAGCGTGTGACCACTGTCATCGCGTTGGCAAGCCAGGAAGGAGAGATGAAATGCCTTTGCACCCTATCCCTAGTGTTGAACCTTTTGAGAAATAGGAAATAGAATTTGTATTCCCTACTACACGTAAATGTGTAGGACTAGATCATGCTACGTAATCACTCACATGGACTATTTGACAAGGTGGGTAGAAGCAACCCCAACTAAAGACTACATAGTAGCTCTACATAGCAAGATTTTGTGGGAGAACATTATCACGAGGTATGGACTCCCTTTAAGTGTAACCAACGATAGGGGTACATATTCTTGAATGAGATCATTAGGATCCTATTAGTAGAGTTCATGGTGGCTCATCACAATACTACACCTTATCACCCACAAGAAAATGGAACCACAAAAGCATTTAACAAGATATTGAGTCATACCCTAACAAAAATTTGTGATGTCAAAAGACAAGATTGGGATGACAAGGTATTAGTCATATTATGGGCTTATAGGATAACTTATAAGAGGCTGAACAAAGCCACACTATTTCAATTGGTGTTTGGCATGGAATCTATTCTGCCGATTGAGTTCATGTTACCTTCTCTGTGAATTACGTGCGTAGGAGGGTCAAGCTGCGATGAGCAAGCACTGGAAGAGAGAATTGATGAATTAATGAAGTTGGATGAAAGATGATCACTTGCCAAGTGGAAAAAACAATAGAAAAATCAAAGCAAAAAGCATGACATGATTACCACATTAGGAAGAAGAAGTTTGAGGTTACGTAGATGGTCTTACTATATGATTCTAAGTTTTCACACCACCCTCAAAAGTTAAAGGTCCATTTGTTAGGTCCCTATATAATCTCATACATCCTTGATTTAGAACGTGCTAGTTACAAGCACTTGAATGGCATGAAATTACTGGACACTTCAATGGGAGTAGGATGAAGCCATACTATAAATAAGGTTTCTTGGTGTTTGTAAATAAGGCGCTAGTTTTCCGATAGTTTAGACATTTCCTTTCTTGTGTTTCCCTTTTGCATTGTTGTTTTGTTTTTGCCTTACTATTACTTTTGTTAGAATTTCAACAAGAAAGAGTACCATCAAGATGAAGAAATGAACAAGGCCTACACTAGCATTATAACTTTGAAATAGTGAAATCAAACATAATGCAAATCAAGAACTCTATTCTTCTAAATTGCCTAATTAAATCAAATGGACCTATGTAGTCCAATGGAAATCAACAATATTGCTTGCTTTGATCCTTCAAGGATGCTTGGGTGTGAGGCTTAGCTCTTCAAGATGGATGATGGAGGGCTTGAGAATGGCAAAAGGATTTTAGTGCAAGACTATGTGCTTTCTTTTGCTTTCTCAAGGGAATTAGGTGTAGGTATAAAGGTAGAAGGAGGGCTCCTTATATAGCCCAATGGATAAAGGAAACACTTCATCCCTTTGCATGTGGGATAAAGGTAAAACATGATTAGGAATGGATAAGGTTGCTTTATTAAAGGTAACCTTACTTTAGAAGGGTTTAATTTATGCTTAGCAAGTCATGGGAGTTGGGGGTGTTTTAATTAATCAAAGGTGATTAACTAATAGGTAGATGTAAGCTTATAGAAGCTAATTAGAGAAATATTAGTACGATTTAGGCTATTAGAAGGGGATTAAATCAATTAAATATTGATTTATTAGTTAAATGAAGGAAAGGCTAATCAATTAATAATAATTAATTAGTCTGGATAGAAGGGGTAAATAATTAATGGAAGGTCATTAATTAGGTTGTTAGTTGGATAGGTGACTTAATCAATTAGTGTATTGTAATTAATTAATGACAATAAGAGGAAATATGAGCGCTTTTGATGATATGTTGTCGATTTGTGAGAAAGGGGATAATTAGTGCAATTTAAGTATTTAAATTGCTTGGGCGTAATTATAGGTGTCTACATTTGCCCCTCTTTGGGGTGGTGTAAGTGACGCCACTTCAAAGATAGTAGACAAAGAAAATTTTGAAGGAATAGAAGAAAGATTAGTAGGAGGGAGAGATGCCCCCTCGAGTGTTGATGGGGTGATGAAAGAAGTCGATCGACGATCGAAAAAGATGAGAGATAGGCAGAAGAATGGGGAAGGGGCAGGATGCCCCGGTGAGAGAGAATATTAGGGGTGAGAAGAAGGTGATGCAAAAGAAATATGGAGGAGGGGAGAGAAGAGCTTAGCTTCCGGATTTCATGTATTGGAACCATTTTGCTATCATCATATTACCATAGGAGCTACGTCATCGGTCCTTATGAAAAATATAAGCATACGACAAAGGTAGAATGACATGAAAAGCCATACTATGAACAATTGCCCATTGCTGAAAATACTAACTCCATGCAACATACAATAATGCAATGCAATATGAGAAGGAAACAAGCTCATCTAACAGGGAAAACAAGTACGAATGCACATACCCAACCCAACAATGGTCAAGATAGTTGTACAAATGTTTTGTTATCAGTGCTGAAGAGATCCACAAGTTTGTGATTGATGACAAGGGTTAAAAATGGTGCCCCGAGAAAGGATACATGCAAGGGGAAATGATAATGGACATGGGGTCCAAGAAAAGTGTTTGTGCGCAACGAAAACAACACAGGCAACAAACGTGCCCTAGAGTATCAGATAAAGCAAGCAGCTAGCTTTGTGAATGGTTGTGAATCCGGTGATCGCATGAGTCATATTAATGGGGAAGATGTGAGACAAACTAGTAGGATATGGAGAAAATACCATGCGTAAGACACAAGTTTCAGCCGTAATAAGCAAGTTACCATTTTTGTAGGTTTTTTTACTTTTTAGGATTTTTTGAAAAATTTTGCCCTGTTTTTGGATTTTTGATTTTTGACATATATATTATTTTTATTGTTTTTGCTTTCCAAATTGTGGTGAACAGTAGAAGAAAATAGAAGAAGAAAACGAAGGGCCTAGGGGCAACAGAAAGTGCCCTAGGTGGAAGAAAGAAGAAACAAGTGACAAATAATGTCCTTTTTAGTGGAAAATTAATAAAAATAATTATTTGAAAATAATTATTTACGAGAGTGTGGAGAAGAATAAAAATCACTAGGGAGCAATAAAATTGTTCGAGGGAGAAGAAAGGGGTATCGGACAAAAAAAATGCCCCAATACGGTGAAAAATAAGAGAAAAATAATTATTTAATAAAAATAATTATTCCACAGTGAACAGAGGAGAAAACGGACGATCGAAACGGACCTCCAGGCCCTCCTGATGGTGAAAATGGGTTAATATACCCCACTAGGGGGTAAAAACATCGCGACCAATTCATTTTAACCGAGTTATTTAGAAATTTTACCATGAGGCTCTGATATTGATGAGAACCATGGTGATCGCACGAGACCGATTGAGGCACGCAGATGTAGTCCGAGGGTACCAGCGGCACGCAGACGATGGCCCCTTTATGAGTATCAAACCCTAGCTCATTAATTTTGGTCATTAATGCATTAAATTAGGCATTTAGCCCTAGGAAGTTGCGTGTCGGCACTTGCGCATGCATGCGCAAGCATCGGATAGGGGGCATGTGTGTCCTTTGGGGGCACATGCACTAAAGCACACACATGCACGCACATGTAGGTAGGCATGGAATGCACACACATGCACACAAACATGCACACACACACACACATGTGTGCACATGCACATGGAAATGGGGTGCACACAGGAAACACATGTGAAATAGGTGCACAAAACGTGGCATGCATACATGAAAAGGTGGGTGCACACACCAAGAGCATACATGCACAAGCACAAGCACCAAATGTGTGGCACACACCAAAAAGGGTGCGCAGGCACCGAATGAGGGTGTAAGTGCAAAACACACACACGTGCAATGCAAGTGCAAGCACCAAAAATGAGGTGCACACACCCAAAAGGGTGTGTAGGCACCCTAGATAGTGGAGAAAAGATAGGAAAGTGTCAAAAACATGACACTTAGAAGAATTTTTAGGATTTTTGGGTTAACCCTAAAAGGGTAGATAGATTTTTGGAAGAAATGTTAGTAACTGACTAGCGACCTATTATTTTTGTAGAGATGATCCAATTTTAGATGCATGGGAGTGCCACACCTGGATAGTAGAGCTAGAGGGGAGTATGTGCCGCATGACCGGCGAGCCATGGCGATACTTCTCGAGGTGGTGGGGCTAGGCCCCGTGTCTCGGATGCCTTCTATCACACTAGATCATGGCCTACTGACTGCACTAGCCGAGCGATGGCATAGTGAGAGTTAGTGCTTCAGACTGCCTACAGAGAGATGACTGTGACTATCGAGGATGTATGGCAGATTCTTCGTGCTGATTATAGGCACCTTGATTGAGTACACGCAGATGTAGGGCTGATTAGAGTAGCTTGCAGTGCCCTTTTTGATGTTGATGACATTCTCGCATGATGGGATGACCATAGCTTTACATGAGTGTATCTCTCGACCCCACATTGCATCGGGGCCTCTCTACATCATGTCTCTTATTAGTGGGTTCTTACTCACTGATAAGACAGGGACCTCATTCCCGAGAGGACTATTGCCCTTGGTTCATGGCATCTTTAGCGGCGAGAGATACTTCTTGGGGCAGTGCATATTGGCCCACCTATACTGGGATTTACATTTGATCACATACCATAGTTAGAAGACCATGGGTCTAGCCTCTTTGTTACAGATATGGTCATGGGACCATATTGTGATCGGATGCCCCATGGGCACTTTATGTGTCCGAGATCCTAAGGAGCCATCCTACATGGCATGGGTAGTAGATGGTGGGGATGTATGCATGTGGCCATCTTGGTAGCCTATTTAGATATAGGTGAGAGTTCGATGAGCTACCAGAGATAGATGTTATCTAGTGGCCATATAGGCATTTCCAAGTGGCCAGAGGATGCCACAGAGCTCAGCGTGTGCTTGGTAGAGCACTTTATCATTAGTAGCCATAGTTACATTATTGAGTTATATCGAGTAGACAGATGCCAATGATAGCTTGGCAGGTACAAGGGGTCCCCAACCAGATATTTGGCATGCACGCAGAGGCAGAGAGGTAGACCATGGGGCCTCGCATACCGGTGGCCCGAGCTAGGGTGAGTTTCACGTAGGTGGTCCCATAGGTATGGGACCCAGTATGACAGGTGTGAGATCTAGGGACCACAACCAATTACGTAGCTTGGTATGCTACAGTGTTACCTCGATGGCATCTCACCATTCCAGAGGAGGCCTGGGCAGCAGGCACTCACCCACCGATAGAGATATGGCATGGTTTAGAGCGTAGGGCGAGGGCAGTGGCACAGGGGCTGGACCCAGAGGATCCTTTTGATGGCATTCCACATGATGGGTAGGGTGCCACACAGGCACAAGGACCAAGGCCATAGGCCCAGTACAGGCATCAGTGCAGTTTCCTAAAGGCAGGGTCCTAGAGTAGGGATAGTCATCCAGAGCACCTCAAGGACCAGTCCTTGAGGCACGAGGCACAAATAGTGGCACCAGAAGCCATCCCATACAAAGCAACTACAAAGAGGCCATAGCAAGAGAGATGTGGCCAGAGTAGAGAGAGATGAGGCTCGAGGCTGGTGTGTGACTGCCACACACAGAGTGTGATGAGGCCCGAGCTCACATTGTGACTTTACTTTCAGAGCGAGATCAAGCTCAGCCCAGCTAGCCCGAGAGATGACAGAGTGGCATGGCAGAGCCAGATTTGAGAGACAACGGACACAAGGGGCTCATATATTGAGCCTTCTTCATCATTCCCAGTGTGTGGATGGTTGTTGTGCAGAGAGATCATGTATATGCATGGTCACAGCCCTTCTTGCACGAGGGATCAGGCCCGCACCGAGATGCGTAGACTGCTACTACAGAGAGAGACCGAGAGGCTGCTTCCTCTAGATAGGCCGAGGCTGACTTGGGTAGAGTGACAGGTGAGCATGATGCTGCCCTTCAGGTAGTGCTCACCTCCAAAGATGTTGACCTGATACATGATGCCACTAGGCTTGGTGGCGAGGCCTTATTTTATAGGACTGCCTATTATAGGGTAGTTCCTCCAGAGTAGTGAGTGGTACTGCCATGATAGTCAAGGGGTCGAGTGCGATAGGCTCTCGATCACGGAGATCAAGCTAATCCATGAGATCAATGAGACAGCCCATACCAGAGCAAAGCTGGTTGGACCAGGGCCATCTCAGCCTCCAAGTGTTCCATCGGCTAGGTGTGACAACACCTTGGGAGCCTCGGCGAGGGCGAGAGCTATGGTTGAGCTCCACATTTTTGTTGTACAGATTATTTGTATTCATGCCTCTTATGAAGGCTGATTTTGATGTATAGCCTTGTATACTTGTATTTGATGATGCCTCGTGATGAAGGCTTGATTCTTTCTTATACATGCCCCTTTTTATGGCACTTTGTATGTATGATGTATCACTTTGAGTACTGATCTGGACAGTTTATACTTGTGTAGATATGTGGACATTTTTATGTACCATCTTTGTATGCCTCAGCTGAAGGCATTTTTGATATAGAGTACTGATGTATATCCATTTTTGTTGATATAGATGTATATGACACACATGTATATAGAGGATTACTTTTTGGGCTCAGATACATATGTTTATGAGATGATGCACTTTAATGTTTTGTGTCTTGATGCGTGTGACACAAGTGGGCATAATTCTATGATGTAAAATACCCTTTATCAGAAATTACTCTATGTTGAATCCCCTTGCATATTGTGTGTTTTGATTCAGCACTTATGGATGTGTTATGATGTTGTCTGATTTTGTACTTGCATGTATGTTATCTTGATGTTTGATGTATACATGTGCTATGGATGTTAGATGATAGATCCTTAGATGATATCAAATGCATTTCTCATGTGTTATTGTAGATGTATATGGATGGGATGATACGATGATATTGGTGGGGGGGATAGATTTTTGATCATGCGCAACCCCTCTTGCCCCCATTGATGATACGATATGTGATGATTAGCTTAGCATACATGCATGATGTAAAACTTAGCATTTTGTTTATATATGATGTATAGATGATGTTAGATGTGATGATAATGATGGTAATGTGATGTTGTGATAACAAAACAGTGCACATGTAATAAACACAATCCAATGCTAACAAAGAACACAATGAAGTAACATAATAATGCACCAGGATTCACTAGCATGTAAAAACACACCTCAATATGCACAAGCAAGAATAAATCTAATCTAAGCAAGAAAAGATGAATCCTAACAAAGTACGCCCAAGCAACAAACAACCTAAAAAGTAAAAACATAAAACAACTATACAAGCAACAAGCAAAGCAAGAAACAAGACAATGCAAGTAAATGTAAGTAAATGTTTTTGTAAGATTTGTTTTCATGCAACAAGTTTCTATTGTTTTTGGTTGTTTTCAAACAATTTTCTATTGTTTAGGTTTTTTCAAACAATTTTCTATTTTTAGGTTTTTTGAAACAATTTTCTATTGTTTTTGGTTTTTTGTGAAACAATTTTCTATTTTTGGTTTTTTGAAACAATTTTCTATTGTTTTTGGTTTTTTGAAACAATTTTTTTTTGGTTTTTTGAAACAATTTTCCAAGTTATGTAGATGTAACCAAGAAAGCATGGATGCCCCCAATGTTAGATGGGGAATATACAAGGGCAGAAGCCATGCACGCTTATGAACAAGAAGGTGAAGTTGTTGAATTGTCCCCCAGCGTAAGATGGGAAATAGTGAAAGACCATACTCTCTCAGATGAATAAAAGAAGGCAAAGCCGGATCAAGGCTAGATAGGATGGGGTTCACAGGGAATCTTGAAGGTAGAACTAGGGCTAGGCCAAGGAAAACCACCCTCCAGATGCAAGATGCTTGTGAACAACGAATCCTCCCGAGGTGCGAAACCGGTTTTCACCCAAGGACTTGTCCAAAGTGCCACAATTGCGTGGTTTTCACTAGTGGATGACCTATTTTCTCTTTTTCTTTTTCACTTTTTTTTGATTTTTTGTATCTTTGATCATTTTACCATTTTTTTGATTTTTTAAATTTTTCATGCGCCATGTTTAAGCATAGAACCGCTTAAGATGCATGGCGTTCATGGGCTCCCAGAGCTCATCACCATTGGGGTGAGCCAGTTTGTATGCCCATGTGCCGTACTTGGTGACTATAACATAGGGTCCCAACCAATGTGGTTTGAACTTCCCTTTCTTTTCTCATTCCGCTCTGGTGTTGAACTGGTTCTCCTTCATGACTAAATCACCAACCTCAAACTGATGAGGGATGATTCTCTTGTTGTAGTTTCTAGAGACTCTATGTTGATACACTTTCAGGTGATTAAGAGCGTGAATGTGCCTCTCATCTAGGAGCTCTAATTCAGCTAGTCTTGCCACTCGATAATCCTCATCCTTATCTAGATAGTCCCAAGAGAAATTCTCAAGGACGGAAGTTTGATCTCTAAAGGGATGATAGATTCTATCCCAAACACTAGGGAATATGGTGTCACACCCGTAGGAGTGTGAATGGATGTTCTGTAAGCCCAAAGGGCTGGGTGGATTTGTAAGTGCTAGTTGTGACCTATTTTGTTGACCATCTTTTCCATTATCCTTACCAAAGTCTTGTTTGTGGCCTCATCTTGTCCATTACCTTGAGGGTAATATGGCGTGGACCATTTTAACCTGATTTGGAACCGTTGACAAATAATTTTACATTTTTTTCTTAAATGACTTCCCATTATCTGTAACGATGGCTATGGGAATACCATATCGACAAATGATGTGATTCATGATAAATTTAGAAATCTGGGCTCTGGTTACATAGGTTAAAGGGACAACTTCCACCCATTTTGTAAATTATTCTGTGGCCGTGATGATGTGTGTATGACCATCAGATGAAGTAGGAGTAAGTTTTCCTATCAAGTCAAGTCCCCACTTGGAGAATGGCCATGGGGTAGTGATAGGTTGCAATGGTTGCGATGGAGCATGAATGAAGTTTCCATACTTTTGGCAAAGTACACATTTCCTGACATAATTGTAGCAATCAGTTTCCATGGTAGGCCAATAGTAGCCTACTCTTAACAATTTCTTAGCTAAGACCATTCCATGTTTGTATGTGCTCCACACACCCCCTCGTGTACTTCTTTGATTGCTTGGATTGACTCCATCACATCCAGACAACGTAACAGATTCCCATCATAGCCATGATGATAAAGTGTACCTCCTAAAAGGGTGTAATGGGCTATTTGGTGAATCAGATTTGCTTTTTAAGAATGGGAGATATCGGGAGGGAATGTGTTGTCCTTAAGATAGGTAAAGATGGGTTCATACCATGGGAATTGGGACCAACAACATCACAAGCCAGAAATATTCTGGCATGTCATACGTGGGTTGGTGTAGATTTTCTACAAAGAACGACATGTCATTATTCCCTAGTGGAATACGAAGCATAGAACCCACTGTCGCCATGGCATCTACCAATCTGTTCTGTGCTCTAGGGATTTGTTCAAATGTAATGCACAAAGTATTCCTTTAGAGTTTCCACTAGCTTTTTGTAAGGTATGAGCTTGTCATCCTTAACCTTATATTCATCATTAACCTATTTGATAATTAACTGTGAATCACCCACAACCTTGACATGATGAATATTCCACTTGATAGCTAGCTTCATTCCTGTAATAAGTGCCTCATACTCTGCAATGTTGTTTGTGCAAGGGAAGCTCAGGTGAAAATCCTATGGTATAGGATCACCAGAAGGAGTAATAAGGACTACTCCTGCACCTGAACCGTGAAACATAAAGGATCCATCAAAATGTATCTGCCATATGATAGATTCTTCAATGTAGAGCAAGGAGGCATCTAGAAAATCTAGATTCAAAGGTTCATGCCTTGCAAAGGTGCTTCCGCTAGCTGGTCAACAAGTACTTGTCCTTTAACCGATTTTTGATGTACAAATTCTATGTCAAACTCACTGAGTAGAATGATCCAATTAGCCATTCTACCTGTGAGGGTGGGTTTAGATAGTAAATACTTGAGTGGGTCAACCTTGGATATTAGCTTGGTTTTAGTATTCAATAGGTAATGGTGAAGTTTTTGAAAAGTAAAAACAATAGCCAAGCAAGCTTTCTCAATTTGAGGATAATTGAGCTCATAGGTGATGAGGGTGTGACTCAGATAATACACTATTTCTCCTTATGGCCAAGGTCATATTGGGTGAGCAAGCACTCCAATAGAAAATTACGTAGTGGAAATATAGAGCAAGAGTAGTTCTCCAGGAGTTGGTGGCATGAGGACAGGCGGATTAGCCAAGTATTGTTTAAGAAGAGAAAAGGCTTGTTGTTTCTCTTAGGTCCCCAGATGAAAGTGACATCCTTTTTAAGAAAGTGGGTGAATGAGTGACACTTATCTGCAAGCTGGGAGATGAAGTGGTGAATGGCTTGAATTTTCCCCTGTAAGCTGCGCAATTGCTTGATATTCTTAGGTGGAGGCATTTTAGTAATAGCAAGACACTTTAACAGGGTCTACCTCAATACCTCATCTTGATACAATGAAGCCTAATAGTTTTCTTGATAGCACACCAAAGACACACTTCTTTGGATTCAACCTGACTTTGTATTCGCGTAGTGTTCAAAGATACGCCGTAAAATGACAGGGTGATCCTCCCTTGTTTTGGACTTTCCCAAGATGTCATCCACGTAGTCCTCCATGATATCATGAATCATATCATGAAAAATTACTGTCATGGCCCACTGATAAGTAGCACCTACATTTTTGAGACCAAACGGCATCACTTGATAACAGAAGGTGCCCCAAGGAGTCGTAAAATCTATTTTGTGTTGGTCTTCTTCAGCTATCTTGATTTGGTTGTATCCTGAAAAACCATCCATGAGTGATAGCATCTCGTACCCTTGTTGAGTCAACAATCATGTCAATATTTGGCAGCAGAAAATCATCTTTAGGAAAAGCCTTATTAATGTCCCTAAAATCCATGTAGATTCGGATATCGAGACAGATTTTTCTAGACAGAACAATGTTTGATATCCATTTAGAATAATCAATAGGCCTGATGAATCTGCCACCAACAATCTTTCCAACTCTTCTTTAACCAATAAGGCCACTCTTGGGTGCATCTTTCAGAGTTTCTATTTGATCGGCTTAGCATCTGCGTGCACAACGAGGTTGTGCACGACCAAAGTCGGATCTAAGTTGGGCATGTCTTTGTAAGACCACGTGAACACATCTATAAACTCTCACAGCAACATAGTGAATGTCTTTTGTTCTCTAGCCGAGAGTGATGCTCCCAATTTTACTATCTTGGGATCTTCTTCTATACCAATATTCACATCAATGGTTTCTTCGACTAGTAATTTTGATAAGTCCTCCATACACGTAGGATCAAGAGGTAGGTTGAGATCTTCATCCAAGGATGTCTCCATGAGATTTTCATCCTTGGCGTGGTCACTTTGTTTGTCCTTTGATTTTTTTGTTTTTTTTGTCAGCCAGTGCCTCAAAGAGGTTTTCACTGTGTGACTTGGACCTGATTTTTTCCGAGGCTTTACGTTGGAACTTTTGCCCTCACTTTTCTTTAAGTTTTGTTGACCACAAAGTTCAGCCTCCTCACCGCCAAAGTAGGCGCAGGTATCTAGGTCGATAGAGAAACCTTTCTTGTGATCTCCAATGGGAATTGTATCCCTTATGCCCATGAACTCTGTGATAGCTTCATCATTCTCGAATAAATCTAGTGACATGTGACGTTGTTGGTCCCATTCAACAAGGGAAGGGTACACAAGGTCAAGGGTTGGTTCCGTGGGGGTTATGGTTAGGACAAGTGTTGTTCATGAAAAGGTTTGTGGAGGCTAGATCCTCATATTGGCTACAATGGGAATCATATCACTGTCTAGATAGTCAGAGCTATCCTCATGTTCGGAACAAGTAGCATCTTGATCATTGGGGTGTGCTCCATAAGGGTGAATCCCAATGCCATATCTTTCTATTTTGAAATGTGGCAGAGGCACTGGCTCCCTCTATGTCCTTGTTTGTTTCTTCCACATCCTAGGCCTTTGTAGCCCATGGAGTACATCATTTTACTAGATTTTTCATATTTTGGGGTTTGATAACAGGATGGCTGAGTATCCTCTGGGACCCAAGTTGTAGGTGGATCAAGCAATTTTTCCTCAGCTAACAAGCCTCCAGGTAAGAATGACCCAATAGTGTGTTCCTTTCTAGGTCTTCTAAAGTGGTAGTTGGGTCAACCTCTAGTCTTGGGTGATAATGAGAGGTCTAAAACCAAGAGTGCTTGTTGTACATTATACTCCCCATAGCCATATTCAAGGATTTTCATCTCCCATGAATCAAATGGAGATGTTGAAGTAGACGCACCATGAGCGCAAGAACTAAGAGAATCGAATCCACCTGGGATTCCATGGCCTCAGATTGGAGAGGGACAGCTATATCTATGGAGGGACATGCATATGTACCCTTTCGTGCAAAGCTATTAAGAGCTCTATAATGAGTGAAAGGCTCAATCTCCTTGTATTGTAATGGTATGTCCCTCATGCTTCAACTTAATGCATTGATGAAATGTCGATGGCACGGCTTGCATGGCATGAATCCATGGTCACCTAG
Organism: Taxus wallichiana var. yunnanensis; assembly: GCA_018340775.1. NCBI lineage: Eukaryota > Viridiplantae > Streptophyta > Pinopsida > Cupressales > Taxaceae > Taxus > Taxus wallichiana. The sequence goes on from CM031238.1 coordinate 819,379,382, forward strand.
AAGCATGTTATATGGAAGTTCCAAGTCTAGACATGAAACTTTTTTTGATGGCAAGTGGGACCCACCTCCATGGGTAGCGTGATGGTGCCTGCTGACTCCTTTCCACGTTGTCGTATGCGGTGATAGTGATGATATTGGACTCAAGATCTTCCTCTAGTATGTCCTAACTATTTAACCAACTTGAGTGTGTAAATATTCAACCCAGATCCATTATCCACAAGCACCCATTTGATCTTCCTATGGGTGACAACTACCTCAATATATAAGGGAAGATTATGTGTTGGATTCTCAGTAGGGATCTCCCTATGGTTGAAAGCAATATGTTCATTTGGTATGATGTTTGCCACCATGGCTTGAAGGTGTGTAGGATCAACCTCTAAAGGCACTCCCGACCCTTGAAGAGTTTGGTATAGAATGTCTTTATGCACATTGGATATCTTGAGAAGATCTAAGATCAAAATCTTAGCAGACGCATCTTCTCAAGTTGCTCTAAAAGGTTATATTTACTGGTTTGTGGGGTCGATGGAGAAGGTTCCAGAATCATGAGGCGGGCACACCTTGTTACCATAGCGCAGTCCTTTCCCTTGATTTGGATGGTATTGACATGGTCAGCAAGAGAGTGAATACATCCAATAAGTGAATCATAATGATTGTTGTCTCTTTTGGTGTACAAGTAATTCATTGCTTTATAAGTTTGGGATGACTCTCCCGATCCGGCTTTGACTTTTTGACTTATCATGATTGGGGAATGGTTCTTTATATATCCCCATTTTCTCGTTAGGTGTTTGTGTTTTTGCCTGGGTTATCCACCTCTATCTCCCCATTTTCAATGAGGTCTTGAATATAATGATGAAGCCACAAACATTTTCTGTCTTATGTCCTTTGACATGATGCATTTCACAATATTCATGCTCCTTGTACCATGAAGGTTTTGGAGCGTTGTCGTCAAATGGTTGCATTGTAGGATAGGTCATCATGTGGGCCACATCCAATTACTTTAGTATAACTGACAAAGGTTCATTAAGAGAGGTGAACATTCTTCACTTTGGTGGTGGTTGAATTGGTCCCTTGGTTAGTTTAAAAGGTTGACTAGTTTGGACCGTTTGAACACATTTGGAATCAGTGATTCCATCTCCCACCACATTTTTGTTTTTGTTAAAGATCTTTAGCTTTTCCATGGGTTTGACATTTTGGTTGTCTCTAGATTGAGTTTTGAGGGTGCCTTTGGCAATAAGATATTTTTCTATCTGAACCCCTTTCTCGATAACCTCCTCAAAAGTGTGAACACAATGCATTTGGAGGTGGAAAGCTATATCCGGGTTGAGGTTGGGAACAAAAATACTAACCAACTATTTTTCAGGGAAAGCGCAAGGGAAGCGACTAGCTATCCCTCTCCACCATTAGAGGAAGTTGGTGAAAGTCTCATTAGGGCGTTGCTTGGCACCACATAAGTCTGCCATGGTGACATCACTCTCTATGTTGTACGAGAAGTGACACATGAACCTTTCTACCAATTTTGGCTAGGTGAAAATTGATCCTCGTGGTAAGCGTGTAAACCACTCCAAGGCTTGGCCTCCGAGACTCTTGGGGAAAAGTCTGATGAGATAATTGTCACTATAAGACACCTCTTGACATGCCATGTAGAAATCTTTAACATGATCCCGTGGATCTCCTTTCCCTTTATATTTTTCAAACTTTGGCATATCAAATTTCTTTGGAAAGGGTTGAAGGGTCATTGTCTTGTCAAAAGGATAGGGGCATAATTCTTCGTATTGATATTTCCTAATGCTCCCTATATTGCTCTCTTGTAGGCTCGTGAGTGTCACTTTCATAGACTATACCTCTTGTGTGAGCAATTGTTCTCTAGTGGGAGAAGCGGGGATGTATACGTGATGATACCCTGTGTCTTCTTCTCCTTGGTTTTCTCTATGGAGTTCATTGATCTTAACCTTAGGCTTCGACTTTTGAATGTTTTTGTTTGCTTCCTTTGTACATGGGAAGTAAGCAAAGCTAGTTGTTGGCTTAGGTTACTAATCTGTTGTTGAACTGTAGTCTCTTCTTCTAAAGGTTCTTCCTCCTCATATTGTGGAGGTTCGTCACCCGTCCCATGTTCTATCTTGTTTCTACGTGGCACTTTTATAAAGGGTATTCTATGCCCCACCACTTTATCATTCCCTGCATTAGAGGTAGAAGCATGTCCATGCATTCAGAATATCCTCCATATTGATAAGGGGGCATTCTTCCTTAGTAGCGTTATTCGTAGGTGGGATTGTTTCATTTTCAGTGGGTAGTTTGGCCCCTAATTCTATGACCCGTGCTAACACTCTATCTTTGTTTCTGAAAAGAAACTCATCTAATAAAGTAGGGTCAAAATCAAATTCTTCACGTGGGGATTCTAATTCATTTCCACTATGATCGACCATATCTTCTATCTCTTTTTCCATAGAAAATAGAGGTCCTAGATCATGTCCAATGAAGGGGTTTGACCCTTGTCTATTAGAGGCTTCCCAAGCTTGCACTTGTTGTTCCTCGTATGTCTATTTCTTGAGTCCTAATCATGTTTTAGGAGCCATGTTTTTGTGATAGTTTCACTAGGGTAAGTTGTAAATGTGTTCAAAACTTTGTGACCACCCCTAAGTGAAATGCAAGATGTACCATTTAAGAATATGAGTGAATCAACAATGTGAGAATACCAATGTGATAGAGTGATAAATCACCAGTGACACAAGCATTTGGTATCTAAACCTGTTAAATGAAGTACCTCCTAGACTACGCTTCAAAAAGTAGTTTCACATCGCAAGATGATTAACAAGATGTTTTCACTTATGCCAAGTTCAAGGGAATGAACAAAACGTAAGTAAATACAAGAAGTCAATGTGACTTCCTAACAAGATATACTAAGAGTGAGCTCAAACTTGATTAAGACCTATATCTCAAAAAGTGCCAATTACAATTCGTGAGTGACACAACAATATCACCAAGATATGTTAACCAACTTTGAGAAAGTAAGGTATTGATATCAAGGTGCTATTGATATAACACGCACAAATGGTAACACCTAGCACTCTTCAAAATTGAGGTAATAATAGAACCAAACTAAAAATCTCAAAGTATAGCTAGGAATAGTTAAAAATGTGTGCAACGTAACCTTACAATATAGATATTTATGTCGAGTTTACAAGAAACAAGACGTAAATATCGAAATTGTAGTGATACAATACAAACAAGCTAACTCTTCTAAGGAAGTCCAAGATGATGAACCACGCCTAACTACAATGATGATCTTGACATGGATATCAAGATCACAATGGCTACCAATGACGTGAGCATGCCTCCACACACTTTAGATGTTTAACTTACCCAGCCGCAAACATGGATGGGCGTAAATGGACATAAAAGTGACAGAAATAGTCGATTGGTAACACAAAGGTAGTCACCCTTCTTCTGATCAACAAAGTGTCAAAATAATGTGAAGGAAGCAAATAAAAATGGGATGAAAATGTTGGCTTCACTTTGGAGAGAGTTTCACCTCGCCCTAAGGCAAGTAAAAACTAAGCGAAAGTAATGCGTCACATGTTTCACAATGAAAATATGGTTCACAACTCAACACTATTTTACAATAGTCAATAGTGGGCTCCTAGCCAAAGTATATCTTCCTAGGTGGTTCTCTCATCCTAGGTGTTACAAAGATTATCCACGAGTGGGATGATTTACCCAAATAGTCCCGACTATCTTGGGAGTATCTCGACTTTCCCCCTCAAGCATAGTGGGCATTAAATGCATCCATCATGTACTTAAAAGGGTCACATAGGGACAACTTGTAACTCTATCTCACAAAGGAATCACTAGTCAGATAGGTAGTGGAGCACTTCCCATTTCGTCCACAAGGTTCCCTCTTGCGTGGACTACTTTGGGGTTCTGGAACCACCCCCATTGTTGTAGCTTAAGGTGTTATGCCAAAGGGGTTATGTTCTAAGTTGAGCGGAGAGGGACATACCCTTTTCTAAAACCTGTAATAAGTGTTTTGAATATGTTGTTCATTTTATCTTTTTAATTAGATGTGGTTTGGTGAACACCATTTGGCAACCTGTAGAACAACTGTATTAGTAGTTTTTTTACTTTTGTTTTGATTCCTCCGTTCTTTGACAAGCGATGGCATTTTGGTCTGTATGACGATTTTTAGTAGTTTTCCATCAAAAGAGAAAACACCATTTCTGATTCTCCAGATCATCCAAGGACGCAAGAGAAGAGCATACGTGATATCTTCAAAATCCAAAAAGATAGAAATGGAAAAACACTTTAATTCAACTACGCCAAGTTAATCAATTCCCACTCAAATATTCCTAACAACCTCAAAGCATCAAAAGGACTTTAAGAATCATTTATGATTCCCAAGATCCCCAAGGGACATGAGGGAAGAGCATACGTGATCTTATTCCTATAAGTAAACAATGCAAAATATTATCTAATCAAGTACAAACATGTAAAAATAGCTTGCAAAGACAAATATATGATTAGATAAACCTACAAGAATGTTAGAACCTCAACACACTAATTTCAAAAATACAAAAGGACACTGTGCCCCTTTTTTACCTGCATGCGCATGTGAGGGTTAGGGCATATACGCCACTCTACATTGTTTTGGATTACAGTGCACCTACGCCACCCGAGAGGTGTGTGTGCACCACAAAAAAACATTGTATGTGCCACTCTATGGATTTTTACTTACCATGCGCTTGTGCCTACAAAGAGGCATGTGTGCGCCAAAAAAATGTATATGCCACTCCCAGAAAAAATAGACAGGAAGATAGATAAAACAAGCTGTGTCACTTCGAAAAAATGTGTGCACCACCGGAAAAGCATCTGCGCTACCGGGAAAACGTGTGTGCCAATGCTTTTTGAAACAACTCCAGATTTCGATGAACATCGCATCACCAAAAATGTGTCTGCGCCACAAAAACAGTATGTACACTCTGGTTAGGGCATGTGCGCCGATCTGACTAGTTTTAAAATGTAGTGAAGGTACAATACGAAATGACTTATGTGCCTGGGTTAGTGCATCTATGTGCTGGTTAGGGTGTGTGCGCCGAGGTTAGTGTGTATGCGCCAGGGTCTGTAAACAGAGTAACATGTTTTGACAAATGCACCTGCACCACCAGAGAGGTGTGTGCGCCACAAAAATAGCACTGCGCTCCTAAAAATGTGCTGCGCAGACCTGCAACCAAAATGGCAAAAAACACAAGAAAACTCACAATATCTCAAATTTTGACAAGTTAGCTTAAGAATGACAATAACCCATTAAAATGATGGCTATGAACATGAAGTTACACATATCAAATTAGCAAAAATTCCAAGAAAATGGACATTAATTACTACATGTGCATATCAAAAATTAGCCAAAACAATGAAACTTAAACTAAAATGCCATGGGACTAAGTGTCCCACCGGGTGTGCCAAATGTGTACAAGTATTCTTTTTCCTAAGTTAGATTGAAAGCAAGAACTACCACCTAAAATAGTTCCCTAACCTAGCTAGAAACAAGAAAGAGTACCATCAAGATGAAGAAATGAACAAGGCCTACACTAGCATCATAACTTTGAAATAGTGAAATCAAACATAATGCAAATCAAGAACTCTATTCTTCTAAATTGCCTAATTAAATCAAATGGACCTATGTAGTCCAATGGAAATCAACAATATTGCTTGCTTTGATCCTTCAAGGATGCTTGGGTGTGAGGCTTAGCTCTTCAAGATGGATGATGGAGGGCTTGAGAATGGCAAAAGGCTTTTAGTGCAAGACTATGTGCTTTCTTTTGCTTTCTCAAGGGAATTAGGTGTAGGTATAAAGGTAGAAGGAGGGCTCCTTATATAGCCCAATGGATAAAGGAAACACTTCATCCCTTTGCATGTGGGATAAAGGTAAAACATGATTAGGAATGGATAAGGTTGTTTTATTAAAGGTAACCTTACTTTAGAAGGGTTTAATTTATGCTTAGCAAGTCATGGGAGTTGGGGGTGTTTTAATTAATCAAAGGTGATTAACTAATAGGTAGATGTAAGCTTATAGAAGCTAATTAGAGGAATATTAGTACGATTTAGGCTATTATGAGGGGATTAAATCAATTAAATATTGATTTATTAGTTAAATGAAGGGAAAGGCTAATTAATTAATAATAATTAATTAGTCTGGATAGAAGGGTAAATAATTAACGAAAGGTCGTTAATTAGGTTGTTAGTTGGATAGGTGACTTAATCAATTAGCGTATTGTAATTAATTACATACAAAGGAGGAAGAGGTGCATAAACAACACAAGGTAGGCGAGAGCGTAAAAAAAATCACGAGAAGAAGTGCCTTTGGTGCTGGTTACGTGTGCGTAAGAGTTTCTGTCAAGATGGATTAGTTGCACACCAAAAGGTTGGAAGATTGTCCACGCGGGAGTTGAGTGCGTGAGTTAGGGCACAAAAGTCGAGGATTTGTTTGAAAAATCCACATTAAAGGTTAAAAGTATAGTGGTAGGTGAAGTAGCATTTAATGCTTAAAAATGGAAAAACTATAAATAGAGGTTCAGACATTTCATTATTCACTCTACGTATACGAAGATAAGAGCTTTTGCAAACTAGGATTTCGAGTTGATTCGTGTGAAGAAAAATTGCAAGAATTTGAGCGTGAGTGACAAGTTTGGACTTACAAACCAAAAAAGAAGTGATTCACGAGTGTGGGAAGAGTTATGGGGAAGAGTTGTGGAGAAGCGTCATCTAGTGAAAAGGGATTCTAGTTAGGGTTTGGTATCTAGGGCATAGGTTGGAAAAGAGTTTCTTTTCTAGTTTGAGATCTAAAATTTGAAATGGGTAGTAAAACAAAGCAAGTGAAAGAAGTTGAAGTGTTAACATAAACAATGGAACCCAAGAAATCAGTTAGCGAGACCTAAGAGGGAAAACGAAAGGGCAAGAACAAGCAACAAGAAACTATCGCACGTATAAATGAAGAGTGGTATGCAGAAATGTAGTACCCAGATGAAGTATTGCTTGGGCAAGAGTGGGAGTCCCATTTAAGAAATATGTCAGTAAATGATTACAATCATTGTTTGAGCATGATCGAGAAGGAAATGGCACTGGAGTTAGTGCACTGATGAATAAAAGGACACCAGAGGGTTTTCCCATCTATAAGGATGATGTAAAAGTCAAGTTGGAGAAGTCAGGATTATTACAACTCTTTGAGTTGCCCTACTTTGGGAATCCTGAGCACCTATATCAATGGTTGATGTCACACGTGCATAAAGATTACTTTCACTTCATAGGGTGTAAGATGTGCATTACCCCTTAGCTTGTTTCACATTTCATAGGCCTCATCTGTGAAGGAGAAAGTTTAGAGTACGACCTATGCGATAAGGGGGCAATTAAGGAAACCATCACTTCTTATGCATACAAAAATGGGTCGAGGTAATTTGACATCACAGACACCAAGGACCTGGTGAGGAAGATGGTCGCACACCTTGTGACAAAGTTAAATGGATTGGAGAGATGGACCTAGGTAAACAAGGCCCGGTTGAAAGTTTGCAAGAGGATTTCAGAGGGCACCATCTAAATATTTTCCGCATTCATCGCAGATGAGATTGTCGATGAATGCAAAGGAAGGTGATAAAATCCTTTTTGGAAATGTCCTTTTAACCATTGTGTTTTCAGTGATTGGATTGTTAGATGCGGTGGATAAATTCATGTAGGAGTACCTTAATGAAGACCATTTACTACGTAAAGAGGTTTGAGAAATACACCTATGATAGTGTGACAACCATGCATAAGGCGTGCCTAGAGAAGTGGTACACACACTTGAGGAACGTGTTCGGGGCGAGAATGGAGAATCCTTGAACAACTGCCAATGACCACAAAGGGGAAGACAAGTTTGTTTTGTACCAACATTTCGCCTTGGTAGATTTAAATTGATAGATGAGACATGGAGCCCATGGTCCAAGCTCCCTTTTCCTTCACAACTCGGCACTTACAAAGAGTGAACAAGTTCAAAGAATCCAACAAGTTGAAGTTGGACCTTGGTAATCTGGATCTCAGGACCATAAAGAAATGCACAATGGGTTGTTCTACCCCAACAAGCGTGCATACATGGAGAAGTAAATGTCACATGAGGTCCAAATGGTGATACTGAGATGAATTTACCCATTACGGGAGGGTCTCATGCGGCATGAGTATACCTCTATATAAGACCCAAATTTGAGAAGGGCACGTATCTGGAGAATGAGGTGTCCATACCTAAGGACCCAACTGGTAGGAAGATACCTATGCCCAAATGGGAGGAAAACGAACGAAAGAAGAAAGTACAAGGTGTAGTGGATACACAAGCAATAGGTACCCACCGGGACAAGTGCGAACAAGTATGTATTTGTGTAAGAAAAATTCCATAGTCAAAGAGAAGACTCCAAAGCTAGAGGAGTCATTAGACAAGGAGTCATCGAGAAGAAGAAGAGACAAAGTCACCTACACCGGAATCCCTGATTGGGAAGGAGTAGAAGATGATGGAGGAGTCATATTTTGAGTACACTGAGATTTTGAGAGCCTACTAGGGTGAAAGGGATGATGATGAGGAAGATGAGCCTGAGGTAAACCAAGAACAACTTGTGTTCGCTATAGTATACATGACTAGAGGAGGGAGAAGGAGAGAAGAATGAGTACATATTCACGTAGAGAAAGGGAAGCCATGAGGAGGAAGGTGCTCGGGACAAGGAAGGGAGCGAAGAGGTAAGCACGGAAAATCTAAGGGCCCCAAACCTCACCAAGGAAGAAGAGGTAAACAAGGAGGTGGAAAGAGAGGTTGAGAAGATCATCAAGACCTTGGTGGAATAGGATTTGGAACGCAGCGTTGAGTTGGTGATGAATGAGGATAAGGAAGAAAGTGGGGAAAAGGACCACGGCAAGACTTTGGAGGCCCCTATTTAACTATAAATATTCCTAAGGGCATGCGCAAGGGAGGAAAGCACATGGAACAAGAGAGGTGATGGATGGTTTATATTGATGACCCCCACAAAAATTGTTGCACACACAATTCCAAAGCATGGGGTTCCAAAGCATGGTTCTAAGCAGAGGAGCTCGTGGAAATGTCATCTTTTGATAAGGAGGATGCATACCCGTGGACAAGGAAGATGCTCTCATGGGAATTTGAGTCCCATATTGATGAGCCAGATTTTGAATTAAGCCGTGAGGTAATAATAACATTGTTGGAATCAAAAGGAGATAACCCAGTGGTGAATGCTTAGTAGCTCTCAGATGAACAACTGTGCAACACACTCAACAAGATCTCCATTGAGGTCGAAGCTAGACTCTTTGGGTGGAATGATAGAATCAAATATCTAGAGGATGAATTGGAGAAGAAAGAGGAAGAGCTAGCTGTGGGGACAAAGGAGCTAAGTCAAGAAAATTTGATCAGTGCCTAGTTACAGCGTGAGTTAAAGGGCGAGAAGACTAGAGTGCGTAAAGTATAAAAAAGGTGGAGTCCATTATAGATGCAATAGTGTTGAAGCATCTCGGACCTAACACCTCCCATGTGGAAGTATGCATCTACCCTGGAATTCCTAGAGGACTTAACAAGAATCCTCACCATGGAGAGGCAAATTAGCCTTGGAATCTATAGAAGAAGTGGCCACGTATTTAGAAAAGGAGGATAAATTGAAAGTTGTGGCGCTCATAGCTGAATACAGCAAGGTCCTTAATGATGTAAAGATTACTTCTCGACTCTTAAGGTCAAGCACGACAACCGCATGGATAGAGACAAAGTCGTAAGCATGTTGGTTGCCAATGATAAAGCGGAGAACTTAAAGAGTTCGAGGAGAAGAACAAGGGAACAAAGAGAAGAAAGAAATGATCCTAAGTGAGGTAGAAAATAAATCAAAAGCTATTGAGGCCTTATGGGGCTCAATTAAAACTAGCTAAAGGAACTATACCCACAAATTGCATGAAGGATGGATGCAGCTGGAGGATATAGGCAAGGAGTTAGAGAAATTTTTTGACACCATGAGTGCACAAGGGGATGGGCTGGGTTTTGATCAGGTGAGTGCCTTAGTAGGTGATCTTTCTAGAAAGAAAAAAATGAGGTCGATTCTAGAACAACTGGAGGTGACTTGAAAAAGAATGTCCCTCTCTTATTTCTTTAAGTAGTATCATTCCCCATTCTTCCTTATTTTCTCATTCTTTGTCCCCTTTATTCTTTTTCCAAGACGTTAAATCTTTTTGTTTTTCTTTATTCTTTGAGGAAGTTTCCTAAGGGTGGAGAAAAAGTAAAGTGTGGGGTGATGTTGGGCCCCTAAAATATCAACTAAGTCCAAAAAGGTCGCTTAGGCACGTAACGTTGAAATAAGCATGCAAGATAAGGTGCATAGGGAAGGGTTCAAGTAGGGTTTTTAGAACCGGGATGTGCACCTATGGATTAGAATCTAGTACTTGGCCATTTTTACGTATCGGACAGACACAAGAAAAATGTGACCCGGGTGGATAAGGTGCCCGCCACTAGTGACAGGTGGCCCAGAAAGGAATATGCCCTACGATAGAATCTTCTAGATGGACATCATTTTAAGGAGTGGTGAGCTTAGGCCATGAGGAGCATGCGCTCATGGACGATCACATTCGAAACTTGGTGACATATCCGAGGCCATAGAAGAATGAGTTGGTAGTTTAAGAAGGATATATATACAAGTGCCTATAGAAGTAAAAGGAATGAAATGGATAGAGGGAAAAGCTCTGTAGAAATACTACAAGAACTCGCTAGCTTGGGTAAATATTGTAGGAAAGGATGTATCAAGGGTTTGGAGGTTATAAATTTTCTTTTGAGAGCCTAACTATATAAATCCACTTATAATGCATACTTGTGGTCTACCCCTAGGTGACATTCCGTAATGGGCCTAATGAATGTAATGAGGTTACCAATTTATTTGAATATGAACATTAATGGTTCTCGATGCATACATCCTTCTTCATAGCTCTTTTTCATTTATGTTTGAACTAAGTATGAATGCTTGTACAACTTCCTTTCTACATTTTGGTGTAAGTTCTATAATATGTTAAGTACTTTTCTATCTTGAATGACTGCAAGAATCTAGAAGCCATTCCCGAGATCTATGGTACTTGTATGTCTTATTTCCTCCCAAATCTCTTAAAATCATATCATAAATTATGTTTCCCACTAAAATCACATAAAAGAGAGACTTGTTGTGTGCCTCGGGTGAGCACCCAGTATATGGGATTTCTTTCCTAGGTGATAGGCCCGAAATGGGATTTCTTTCCTTTGTGATGGGTGTAAATATGAATACATTCTCCTTCATTGTTTGTCTCAATATGTTGAAGAGAAGATAGGTGTTCACATAATCTCTTACCATGGACCAATTTTGTTACTTTTATCTCTATGTTATATTCCAGACACAAGTTTTTTTAATATTGGTAAATAGTTTTTGAAAGGGACTATAGTGTACAAAAGAAGGCCTAAAAGCCGGAATAAGAGAGAAGCGAGAGAGAAGGCAAAGCACAAAAGTTACAAAGAAAGAACATCGAAGCGTAAACAGCTACACAAACGAGACTTAATAAAGCAAAACAACGGCAAAAAAATAGCAAGCCTACACAAGAAGAAGAATAATAAAAACAATAAGGACCAGCAAAAGTAGTCGGGACTACTTCTTGGCCGCTTGATCAATACTCATCTTTACTCTTTTCCAAGCATGATACATGCCCAACGTGGTCATATGAGCAGCATCCATCTTATCGAGCTCCTCTCTGGTTCTTTTGCTCTCTTTCTTATTGCCCTAAAGTGTAGCCGGGACACCGCTAAGATGTGAAACACTTCGCATGACCTTCGATGAACTCCTCGATGGCCCCGAAGGCTGAAATATTATACTCATGCCTAGTCTTCATCTTCCCTAGGCGGAGTCTAAGGAGGCCGGGATTTTTGTATATGTCATCAATCTGCTATTGCCAATGCTCCCTTCCCCCTCAATGCTTTTTTTGCCTTTTTGCTTAGCAAGGTTTTTGACCTCATCCTTCAGCAATTTAAGCTCAGCCTCTAAGGCCTCCAATCTCCTAGAAGGGTTATCCGTTGGTGCCGCCTGGGGACTGGCACTACTAATGTTCAGCAGATCACGAGCAATGTCTTCCAAAGGTTCATCCCCCTCAGCAGTAGACTCAAGGTTGAGTCTCCTAGAAGCCCTGGTGACACGTTTAGAGGTAGAGACAGGGGTGGGTAGAGAAGGGCAGCAAGGAGGAAAAGAAGGAGAAGCATGAGAGCCGGCATGGGGTAGCAAAGAGCACCAAAGGTGGGGGCAGAAGCAGGGAAGAGCAGGGGAGACAGGATCGGCAAGCAATGAGCCCAACAAAGCCGGGCCGGGAGAGGAAGGGAGACCGGGAATTTAATAAGGCAAGAGTCTTGTGAATAAGCAAAATAAACCCTTGGTGTAAGGGAACCGCCTTAGGGTATGCTCTCCGGAACTCCAAAATGGAGCACTCAAGAGAGTTTAACAGATAGTGAGGGAAGCAAACCAACCTATTCCTACGAAAGTGGTTTAAAAAGACAAGGTGCTTCGGAGGAGAATAAACCCGCCTTCCAAGGATATGAAGTGAATCATCATGCGGGTGACTTCATCATACGGTGATGGAATAGAGTTTACAAGTAGACCCGCTGTGCTGAAAATAAGCTTCTCCTCCTCCTCCACAAATCTTCTCTCTTCCACCTCTTTGATAACCCTCTTGTTGAAGAATCGGTATCCTTCCAAGCCGAGGCCGTCGCTTGGTGAGTTCCTCATTAATAAGAATTTTCTGCCCCCCATAGTCGACAGTCCTCTCATTCCACTCCTTGGCAAAGTGAACAGAGATGCTTTGATCATGTCCTTACACCCTTTCCACAAAGTTGGTGAATCCGCCGATGCTAAGAATGTTCCAGAGGTGTTTTCTTTCCAGATCTGGGGTCCGCGCACGGCTCAACTGGGTAGGGAGGCCCTCCCATCTTCACAATGATGATGTCTAAGTTACAACAATTTTCAGAATACCTTTGGGCGTTGAGAGTGGTTCGTTTCACTCATTATGGTCGCATAAAAATGGGAATCAGTAGCCGTTGGTCCTCCCACGAATGGTGTATGATTGCCGATCCGAGCTGCGTGGAGTCGCGCGTGAAAACCCTTTCCTCGGCTTTCACCTTGTAGTTATCTTCCATTTTCGCGGAGCTTGGCATCCGAATATCAACACTATTACTACCCGCGTGCGCTGTTTTTAAATTTAGACAACTCCACTTGAAGTTCCTAAACAAAATCTTGCTATCATTTGAAGTAGATATCATTTGCCACGCCAAATAAATTAAAACAGCACATGTGGAAGAATTTATGGATTTCCTCCAAAGATTAAGGCATATCTCTAGAGATTGTTTGCGTGTGAAGGTCCGCATGTATGCTGTTGTGAAGCTGATTAGGGATACTATCATTATCCCAAATAGTGAAATTTATATTAATGCCATAATTGGCCAATGCATCGGCCAGCTTGTTTCCCTCCCTGTAAGTATGTATGATTCTGATGCTGTTGAAGGTATGACTGATGCTTATGGATTCAGAGATAAAATCTTTGATATTCCAGCTAGGAGAAGAGGACTGATTAAGCAGTTTAATAATATTAAGGGAGTCCCCTTCAACAATGAGGTTCTGGATATTTTGGGCCCGTGCAACTCTCAAACCCCAGAGAGCAGATAAAGCTTCTGCAAAATGATTGGTTTGGATTCCCATTTTTCCAGCATATGCAGCAATCAAATTACCTTTATGGTCCCGTATTGCTCCTCCTCCAGCTGCTGTTCCAGGGTTCCCCTTAGAGGCTCCATCAAAGTTCAGCTTGAACCAATTGGATTCAGGGGGATGCCATTTAACCAAAGATCTATCCACACTATTCCCGGGGTTGCTCCAATATCCGATCTGCCAATTTGATAAGATGTGCTTTTCATTTCAGGTGGTAACAATTGTTCTTGGGAGGTTTAAATCGCCATGTCCTCTTTGATGCCTTGGGAGATCTTGCCAAGAGTGAATTTAAAATTCGCTTCTTATTTCTAAAACGATATTATTTCTATCCTTCCGTGATCCTCCAAATTAAATGCGGGATGGCTAATTTCAGATTCTTTTGATAGCACAATGTCCGAATGGTGGGTTCCATTGATTCCATAAATTGAATAAGATCCTCCGGCATCACCCAGAGAGCTTCAAATTTGGAAAGGACAAAGTTCCAAGCTCTAAAGGCATAATCACAATGTATGAACAGATGGCTAATGTCTTCATAGTTATTCCTACAAAGGTGGCACCAATTGGGAATGATAAATCCTCTTTTCATCAAATTGTCAGTGGTGAGAATTTTGCCTCTGATGGCCAGCCAAAGAAAAAAATTTATTTTGGGGGTTAACTCAGGCATCCAGATCAAGTTCCAGTTAAAATCAGATTGGTCACTATGGAAAAGAGTGGTATAACCAGATTTGACTGAGTATTTACCATCGTGTGAATTGCTCCAGATCAGCTCATCCTTGGAATCCAACTGACACAAAGGGAAGAGATCTAAAAGGTCTTGGAGGGAGGAGATAATTTGTTTCAGTTCAATACGCTCCATAGTAAGTCTTTTCCAATTCTTGTTGGTGCCATTTCCATCAATGTAGTCCTTGACTTTAGTTCCATACTTTCTTATAAGGCTGTCCTTAGCAATCCCAAATCTCTCCAAGAGATTATCATTGGACCATTTAGAAGTTTATGTCGCTGCCATCCCCAACTTTCCATTTGCTTCCCTTCTTAATGAAGTTTCTACTCTTAAGGATTATTCCAAAAATGGAACCATTGGGGGAGTTGCTCATCATGCGAGATAGGAGTAAACACCTTGATTCAAGTATTTTGTTTTAATAACATCAATCCAGGTTGTTTCTCGTAAAGCAATCTCAGCCCATCTTAGCAATGAGTGCCTCATTCATTTTCTCAATATTTTTATTCCTAGCCCTCCCTAGATTTTGGGGTGCAGACTTTATCCTGTGCCACAAGGTGAAATCAACTTTTCTTCCATGCCTTGCCATAAAAATTTTTCGAATCCTTTCAATTTTCTCTCGAAGGAGGAAGGAATTTTGAATAGTGACAAGATATATATGGGCAAACTTTGGAGTGTGCTTTTAATGAGAAGGCACTTACCAAAGACTAGAGAGAGTGGTCCCTTTCCAACCGGCCATTTTTTTTCGAAATCTCATCAATAAATCATCCCACACCGTGTGAGAATTTCTTCATGCCAAGAGGAGGCCTAAGTATGTTGCTGGAAGAGTACCAATTTTACAGCCCAGAATTTTAGCAATCTTGAGCTGTCTTTCCCCAGGGGTGTTAAAGAAAAAAAGGATGCTTTTGTCGTAATTGATCTCTTGCCCGGAAGCAGATTCATATAGCTGCAGAAGAGCCTTGATAGCTTTAGCTTCTACAACTGAGGCCAGAAGAAGAAGGATGGTGTCGTCTGCAAACTGTTGATGAGAGACAGCTTGGCTGAGAGAAGTGGGTTTAGAACCATTTAAAAGGCCGACTTCCACCGCTCTGCTAATTGTTCTACTAAGGCTGTCAGCCAGAAGGATGAAGAGTAGGGGGGAGATGGGGTCTCCCTGCCTTAGACCTCTCGCCTGGTGAAGAATCCCACAGGCTCTCCATTAACAACCACAGAGAACCTGGCTGTAGATATACAAGACTTAACAATTTTTCTAAACTTTTCTGTGAACCCAAATTTAGATAAAATCCTGTCAAGGAAGACCCAAGAAACTTTGTCAAAAGCTTTATTCATATCAAGCTTAAGGATCATGTTTGCCTTTTTGTTATTTTCCATAGAATGCATAGTTTCGTGCACCATAATCACACCGTCTTGTATTATCCTGCCTTTAATGAAGCCACTCTGCTGCCTTGAGATGAGATCCTTCATTATGAGCTGCAGCCTAGAAGCAATAATTTTGGTAAAGATTCGAAAAATAGCATTAACAAGACTGATAGGTCTGAAATCCTTGAAATCTTTTGCATCCATTTTCTTAGGTGCCAGCACAATGTGTGTGTTATTGAGTTCTTTTAGAAGATTTCCCGATCTATAAAATTCATTAACCGCTTTGAGTAGATCCTCCGAGCATATTTCCCAGAATTTCTGAAAAAAATTAATGGAGAATCCATCCGGTCCAGGAGCCTTATCCCCCTCAAGAGAAAAAACAGCCTTTTTTAGCTCATCAAGCGTGACCGCTTTAGTGATATCTCTGAATTTCTGGTCCTCAATATCATTCTGAGGGATGGCCTCTAGCATGAAGGAAATAGCTTCCGGATTGCTGACATTACTCTCTCTAAGAAGATTTTTGTAGAATTCAAGTGCTTGTTTCTTAATGCTGTTTGGATCTTTAGTGATACTTCCGTTGCTTTTAGAAACCTCTAAGATCCTATTACTGGCTCTGTGCTTTAGAGTGGTCATGTGAAAGAACTTTGTGTTCCTGTCCCCCTCTTTAAGCCAGATAGCCCTAGATTTAAGGCGCCAAAAGGACTCTTCTCTACTGCAGATCGTGTGCAACTCAGAAAGAATTTTCTTTTCATTTACTTCATCTTCAACTGATCTCCCCATAGTATCCATCTTTAACTCAAGATCCTGAAGCTTCTGTTTTAACTCTTTCTTTTTTCCGAAGATGTTTCCAAAAACATTTTTGTTCCAAAGTTTGACTTGTTTTTTGACATTTTTGAGTTTTTGGACCAATCTGTACTGGGCAGTGCCTTCCCCATTCCAATCCCACCATTCCTTTATTCTATCATAGATATCAACGTGCTCCATCCACATTTTTTCA
Source organism: Taxus wallichiana var. yunnanensis (assembly GCA_018340775.1). Lineage (NCBI taxonomy): Eukaryota > Viridiplantae > Streptophyta > Pinopsida > Cupressales > Taxaceae > Taxus > Taxus wallichiana. The sequence goes on from CM031238.1 coordinate 819,396,216, forward strand.
AATTTGAATGAGCTTCTTGCAGGTTTGGTCCAATTTAGAAAGCTTAAAGCAATCGGATTATGATCCGATCCAATTCTGGGCAGGGAAGAGAGGTAAAAGTCTTGGCTAAGAATCCAGTTTGCTGAGATTAGTGCCCTGTCCAGTCTCACCTGAATGAGCTCCTTTCCCAACCTTCTATTATTCCAAGTATACTTATTACCATGCAGATCCACATCAATGAGGTTTTGTTCAGTGATAAAATCAGCAAAATCCTCCATTCCATTAGAGAAGGTGGGGGTTCCCCCAAACTTTTCGCCTGGGTTTAGAGGGGAGTTGAAGTCTCCCATGATAAGCCAGTTAGCAGAACTGTGCTGGTTTCTAAAGATTTTAAGATCAGCCCATAGTTTTCTTCTACCACTAGCAGAGTTAGGGGCATAAATATTAGACAAGATCCATTCACACTTTTTTCAATAGTGACAAATTTAATTGCAAGATGATTAATATTATCACTAAGAATCATACCAGTACAGTGCCTTTTATCCCAAAGAGTAGCCAGCCCTCCGGAAGCACCCTGAGAATCAACAGCCGCCATTTCAGAGCTGTCCCAAAAAAAAAATTTTAATATTATCCATGGTCATTGCTTTCATCTTAGTTTCTTGAAGAATCAAAATGCTGGGGTTACTGGAGTCCCGTAACTCCTTGATGTTTCTTTGCTTAGAGTAACCGTTAAGGCCTCTAATATTCCAAGATATGATCTTCATATGGAATGGTTGGTAGTTGGAATTGCTTGCTGGTTCAGTTGCCCTGAACACCATCTGCAATATCCCTCTCTGTTTTCTTAGCTCTGAGAGTCTTTTTAGAGGGTCTTCCTCTTTTCGAGCTTCCTCCAAAATCAGCTATTCGTCTAACTGAAGATCTGGTTTTTCTGGAGGTAGAGGTGTCCCAATTGTCAATTTCCTTTTTCTTTTCACTATAAAGTGATTCTGGGATCCTTTCAAAACCTTCCATTCTTTTTTTTTTCTTTTTTGAGATGACCAAAGTGAACCCAGAGTCTGGATCTTCCTTTTCCTTGGTAGGCGTAATCTCCCCTTCCTCTTGTTCCTTATGAATACTGACAGGAGTGTGATTGCAACAGAACTGCTCAGTCACTGTTGAAATGCTGAGGTATGGCAGCGGATCCGCATTTCCTTTCTCTCCAGTAGGGAGAGACTCCAGGGGCTCAAACACCCTCATATCCTCCTTGATACAAGCTTCCTCTCTAACGAATGGCAGGATTTCTTTCTCTTCTGAACCAGAAGGGATTAAATAGGTCTTCTTTTCCATGGTAGGCGTGATCCCCCCTTCCTTTTGTTCCTTATGGATACTGTCAGGAGTATGATCAGAAGCAGTTTTGATGCTCAGCAGATCCTGGCATTTGTTGAAATCCGAGGTAAGGCAATGATCCGCATTCCTGTCTCTCCAGTAGAGAGGATCTCCAGGGGTTCACTCACATCCATATTCTCCTTGTTACAAGCTTCCTCTCTAATGAATGACAGGATTTCTTTCTCTTCTGAACCAGAAGGGATTAAACCTTCTTGTTCGTTCACTTCCAAGGAAACCTTAACAAGGTCATCCTTCACAGAAGTTTCAAAAGGTTTTCCGGAGATGCCTTCACAGCTTTGTCCACTACTTCTTTGTTGGGGTTTGTGCAAAGCTATTCAGTAGCATCTTTGGGACGCCAGACAAGATGTTTCTTAATATGAGTTCTAAAACCCCCTTTTTCTTTTTTCCCCCTGCTATTTAAATGCACATTCCTCCTCTGGTTAGGACCTTTATCTTGATTTTCCTTTCCTTGCTTAGATCCCTGTTAACTTTGTTCAGATCTGAGTCTATCCCAGGCTGATCAGAAACCAAAAGAGGGGTCTTCTTCTTGTTGCAGTTTTCGTCAGAGTGACCAATGCTTTGGCACCGCTTACATCTTAAGGTCTCAACTTCAATTCTTTGAGTCCAGGATCCAAATCTAGTTTTCAAGATTATGTGCTCTGGAAACTCCTGATCAATGGCTGAGACAATGCAGAACCGAGCAAAAGCAAGCCTGGATCTGTTTCTTGTGGGTCCATCTAATCCAATAGGTGTGCCTAGGGATTTTGCAATATTTAACAGTATTTCATCATCCCATAGATGCAATGGCAGTCCTGGTAGCCTACACCAGATTGGAATGGTGTTTATATTTTCTGTATTTGGATCAAAACCCGGATACCATTTTTTCAAAAAAGACCCATATTTCCCAGCCACCAGGGGCCTCCCAGTAACACCGAATCTAAATCCTCTTGTTGGTTAAATTTAGCCAAGAAAAAACCTTTTGGCATAATGGTAATGCTTAGGGCTCCCTTGGGTTTCCATGACACAAGTTATCCAACTTGCTCTTTTCTTGTTTAAATCCTTGTTCGGAGGAAATCCTTAACCCCAACATGAGACACTAACATCTGAATTTTATTATTGGAAACCAAGTGCCTAATATTCTTCAAAATCCTAATGAAAAGAGCACATGTTTTTTAATAAAGGATTTCCTTTACTTTCTAGTTGTCTAAGCTTTGAATGAAAAAAGGAAACCGGCTACTCGGATCCTTCATTTTTCTGCTTTGCACAAAAACTATAGAGATTGTATTCGAGCCTCAAAAGATAGAGAATAAAGTATTTGGATAAATTTAGATTAATGAGAGTTGGGGCTTGAGATATGGTCTATTTAATAGCCTCAAAACTCTTTTTGCCTTTTTTTCCACCTAAATGTCATACTCTTCTTCAACATCGTCGTCGAGTGGTTTCAAAAGATGAAAAATCCAAAGCATGAACCTTCAAGAAAAATTAACACACCCCAAGAAACTTTGGAGAGCCTTCTTATGACCTTGTAATGATAGAGAAAGAATAGGTTCAAATATTTTTGGATCAATAGTCATCCCATCCTTAGACATAATGTGGCCAGGAGCTTTCCTTCGTGAGCTAGGAATATGAATTTCTTTGGATTTCTGACACTCTAAATCTCTCCTGCATCTTTGGAAAACTTTCCTAAGGTGGAACAGGTGGTTAGATACATTCTTGGATTCTACCATAATATCATCTAAGTACATAAGAACTCTCTTATTTATCAGCCCCTTGAACACCATATCCATAGACCCTCTAGAATGTATCTCCAAGATTTGACAATCTAAATGGCATTTTCCTATGAGCATAAGTGCCCCATTTGGTGGTGAAATCTGTTTTGAATTGATCCTCCTTCTTCGCCATAATTATATTGTAGCTCAAGCAACCATCTAGAGAGAGAATATTTCTGAACCGGATACCACCTATAATATTTACTCCATAGAAGGAAGCAGATAATGATCTTTGAGAGAAGCCCTATTCAAGTCCCGAAAGTCTACACACAACCTGATTTATTCATATATTTTCCGAATGGTACCAGATTAGAAACCCATGAAGAGTGCTTGATTGGAAAAATGATGCTTTCCTCTATGAGCTTTCTCATCTCTTTCTTCATGAGAGGCTCAATATGAGGGTTGAATGGTCTTTGTTTCTACCTAATGGGCTTAGCTTTTGGGTCCAGTTCAATAGTATGGCATGATAACTTCATATTAAATACTTGTAAGTACTCATAGCTTCAAGAAAATACATCTGGGAATTCTTCAAAAATCTATATGAAATCATATCTTTTTTTGTCGGTGCTCACCTTTCCAATCTAGAGTATTTTCCCTCTCCAACCGAAATGGGCTCCAAATCTTCCCCTTTGACCTGAATATTTTCCTTCTCCTTCCGGAATTGATCATTGGGATTAAAGATTGGCTCTAATGTCACAAGGCCTTTTGGAATATTATTTTTCCTTAGTTGTACCACTTGATCACCATATTTTTGTTCCAATTTATCTTGATTCTTTGCACGGGAACTTGGCTTCTTCATGTAATAAGTTGATGATTTGTTGATCATTCTAAAACACCTTCAATCTTGGATTTTTCTAGGATTGTTGGCCTCACAACTAACTTGATATAAGGTTGTGTTTTATCTCTCTTGATGTTATCAACCACACCAAATGTTTCCCTAATTACTACAAGATGCATGCGTCTGCAGCCTCGTTCTTCTTCATTGGTATGGAACCCGATTTTAAAGGCTTCAAAGTCCTGATGAGATCCCATAGCTTGTTCTTGTAGATTCGAGGAGATATTTTTAGCATCATTCTACCCCTTTAATTATTTCACAATTATTTCATTATCTCCAAATAATTACAAGTTCTTAATGCCTCTTTTCCTTGTCTAAGGAAACCCCTGACCCAATGCCTTATACTCAGCCTCATATTTAATCAGTGATGAGATGGTGAGGGAAGCAAAAGTGACAAATGATGTGATGGTTGATGAATTCCCATACTTTTTCTATTTTTTTAAACATGAGGGGAATGGATTCTACCCATTCGAGTGTAATATTTAGTAATGGTAATAATCCATTGATGGCATTGTGAAGAATGGGGATTAGTCTCTTTGACAAGATCCAAGCCCCATTGAGAGAAAGGACAAAGGTCTCATGTGACCTTTAAGGCATGACTAGGTGTGTGATGAATATTAGCATGTTGTTGGAATTTCACACAACGTTTGACATAGTCACAATAGTCATGGTTTAGGGTTGGCCAATAATAGCCAAGGTGAAGAATGTGTTTAGCGATAGATAAACCACTAAAGTGGCCTCCAAAAATTCCATCCTAGACTTTCTTAATGGTGTAGGGAATTTCAGAACTTGTAAGGAATTGTAAGAGAATATTGTTGAAGCCATGCTTATAAAGGAGACCACCCATGATGACATAGCGAGAGACACTTTTAAGAAAGGCATGTTTTCCATTACGAGTGAGATCGGGAGGTAGAATGGAAAGGGAAAGATAGTCTATAAACTGCTTATACCAAAGGTCACATGGGTCGGTGCAAAATTTGATGGAATCGATCTCACGAGTTAAATAAGAGGGTGATTGTAACCTTTGTATTGTGACAAATATTTTAGAGTCGGTAGGTGAAACAGTATCCGAGAAGCCATGTAGGCCATGGTGTCTATAAATTTATTGGTAGAATGGGGGTGGTTTGAAGTTCATAACAAAGAGTAATAAAAATTATGTCAACATGATGCTTGTACTTTTACAAGATTTCATTACAAAACTGGTATATGCCATTAACTTGGTTTACAACCAGTGGGAATCACTAAAGATATTGATTGACTTAACATCTAAGGCATAAGAATCACTGGAGACCCAATACAAGTGCTTCGTATTCTATGATATTGTCGTATAATCAAAATATAGTTTGAAAGATAAAGGCATGGGTTCACCACCAAGAGGAATGAGGATAACACTAGTGCCACCCCATGTTGACATTTGGAACCATCAAAGAAGAGGGTCATTTGGTAAGTGGTATCGTCCAAGGAGAGGGTAGTAATGGATTCATCTAGGAAATTGAAGTTAGAGGGATGATTCCCAAAAAGAGGTGCATCTGCTAGTTGGTCAACTATGGTCTAGCATTTGATAGACTTTTGATGGATGAATTGAGGTCATGGTCAGAAATAAGCATGAGCAGATGCGTGGTAACACGTTGATTTTGGTAGGGTTTGGCATACATGTAATGTAAGGGGTCAGTATTGGTGACAAAAAAGGTTTTGTGGTTGAGTAGGTAATGACAAAGCTTGGTGGTGACAAAAACTAAGCCTAAGAAGAGTTTTGTAGTGTGGGTGTATTTATTTTCAAAGTCTAAAAGGGTACGAATTATGTAATAAACCACTTACTCTCTGTTCTTCTCGATGCGGTGAGTGAGCATGGCACCTAAGGAATGGTTAGTGGTGGAAATGTATAGGTAAAAGGGTTGGTCATCCTTAGGAGGAATGAGCATTGGTGGTTGAAGAAGGTATTTTTAAGGCATCGAAGGATTTCTAGAATTCATCATCCCATTTGAAGGATACATCCTTTTTGAGGAGATGATGAAATGGTTGGTAGCGGTCAAAAAGTTGTGAGATAAAATGATGAATAGATTGCAACTTACCTTGTAAGCTTTGAAGTTGATGGAGATTAGTAGGTGGAGGCATTTTGAGAATAGCCTTCACTTTAGTAGGATCAACTTCTATGCCACGCAAAGAAATGATGAAACCAAGGAGTTTTCTGAAAGTACCGTAAAGACGCAGTTCTTATGTTGAAGGTGAACACAATACTTGATGAGGAAGTCAAAGATGACCTTAAGGATTGTTAGGTGTTCATCTGGATGTTTGGAGTTCGCAAGAAGGTCATCTATGTAATCTTCCAATATGTGATGCATGATGTCATGGAAGTTATAAGTCATGGCTTGCTGATATGTAGCACCGGCATTTTTAAGGCCAAAAGGCATGAATTGATAGAAGAAGGTCCCCAAGGGTGATGAAGGTAATTTTGTGTTGATCTTCTGGAGCGAGTAATATTTGATTATAACCTAAGAAACCATCCATGAGTGATAGCATTTCATGGCGGTAGTAAGATCAACTAGTTGGTTAATGCCTGGTAGGGGAAAATCATCTTTGGGGCAAGCTAGGTTGAGGTCATGGAAGTCCGTGCAAGTGTGGAGTCCACCACATTACTTTTGTGACAGAAATTTTTAAAACCCATTAGGGATAGTCAATGGGTAGGATGAAGGAAACTAAGAGAAGGCATTGAAGTTCTTCTTTGACCAGAAGAGCAATGTGAGGATGTATTTTCCGTAGCTTTTGTTTTATGGGTTTGGCATTAGGAATGGTTACGATATTGTGGACCACAATTTTTGGGTCAATACCAGGCATATCGGCATAGGACCAAGCAAAAGCATTGCTATGGTCCCAGAGGAAAGAGGTAAAATATTCCTATTCAACAACATCTAAATACTAACCTATCTTTAGAATGTGTGGGTCGTCCTAAGTATTAATGTTGATTTCGATAGTTGATTTGTTCAACATGGTTTGTGTCTCAGAGGGTAACGACTGGTGAATATAAGAATCTTCCACACCCATATAGGTGAGGATAGACTCATTATCCTGACATTGAATGATGTTAATAGAAGGTGTATCATCATCGATCATGTCAGGATATAGGAAGGAAGAGAAGAAGGAACCTTTCCATCACATTGATAGGTTAGAGGTCTAAGGGAAATTGTGTTTACAAAAAAAATAATAGGAGGAATAAATTTGGGATCTATGGACTCCATGGGTGAAGATGGTGACATTGGTGAATGGGGTGGAGAAGGTTTGTCTTCCTTAATGAGGTCGACGTGGGCCTTCTTGGAAGGTGATGCAGAAAAGCCAATGCCACTATGATCATTGTGTTTACGGGTGGTACATGAAATGATAGTATGGCAGCCTTGTTCATAAAAATGAAGCCAAAGCCTTTCCATGCGCAATGGTGAAGGAAGTGTGGGTGAAGTGGCAGTTAGTAAAGGATTGGAGGTCATATTAAAATGATCATGTTTAGATGGAGGTTTGGGTGAATAACTGGTATTATCAAGTTCCCCATAGGTTAGATTAGTGTGAAGTTGGGGAGGACCGTAAGGAAAACCTCGCCTATGTGGTAGTCATAATGAGGGTGCTGACACAGGTTTCCATACTCTTGCAGAGTGAGGAATGTGTCAATATTGTATAGGCAGTACTCCCCTAGAGTGAGGCATTGAAAAACACATTCTAAGGGATCAGTAGTCAATATGTGGGTGGCGGGGATAGACAACTCACTAGATGATTGGGTAAGAGGGGTAGTTGTTGGTTGGGAAGTAGATAAGTCAGTTGTAGAGGCCATGACAGTAGTAGGAATAAGAGGGTTAGATGTGGGAGAGGTGATGGCATCATTGGTGGATGGGGTCATGGGTGAAGGATAAGTGGGGGTAGTGTCAGATGCCTTGACCAGTATAAGTACATCATTGGGCTAATATAACATGTTACAAATTTTGAATGGAAATAGGTCGAGAGGGGATGGTATAATTATCTCCTTCATGTTTGAATTTGACATAGTAGTGTAAAGTTGAAAGGACACAACCCATGATGATAATCTAGGGTCTGCTGAGAAATACGTTATCTTTAATCGAAATCCCCTATAAGACGTATAATAATTTTGAGACAATGTGACGGCCCATGCGAACGTGAAGGATAATGGTGCCAAGGGTGGAGGTAATGACATCATTAAAGGAGCATGGCATAATGGGTTATTACATATATAATTAGAATGGATGTGTATTTGATTGTATGCGTGGAAGTAAATGATCTTAATGATAGCACCACCATCGATCATGATGCGTCGTTATGTTATCGATATGAGAAATGAATAGGGTGGGATCAGGGTCATCTAAATGGAGAGGTACAATCTCCTCATTAGAGAAGCTAAGGGTGGTGATGTGAGGAGTGGGCATGGGGGTAAATGAAGGAGATGATAGGGTAAGTGAGGACACATGGTGAGGGGTGATAATCGAGGCCATTGGTGTGGGGTCATTGGGTAGAACTTCAATGGATTATAAAACCTCGATAAGGGCTTATCTGTGGGATTCAAAATTTTGGATGAGATCATACAAAGACATCTTTAGAGGAGACTAATGTAATTATTTATCATTTCACGATGGGTAAACCCGTCAGAAATAGGGTATGTAGGTCTGTGGATGGTGATTTTGGGTGCGGGTGTAGATGGTATATTGGGCATAGGGTTAGTTGATGGGCTAGTTGATTTTTCTTTGCCTTTGTCTTTCTGAGCATGGGTAGCAACGTGAACCATGTTAATATGAGGGGAGGTGGATGGAGAGGGTGTGTCATGAAAGGTATAATGGCATGAGGGAAAAAATCCTAGTGGTGGATAAGAGCCTTGTGAAATGAGTAGGGTGCACTAACATTTAGGTGGTGATTTTTCCAACTCTCTAATACGGACCACGTTGATCTAAAATTTGGAGGTGGGAAAAATGGTTGTGGGGATGGAGATATTGACCACTAAATAGGTAAAGGAAGATGATATATGCGATAGGTGAAGGTGGAACATGGTCCTCATCAAGAAGGTCATCATCGTTAAAGTTTTGTTCAAGAGGAAAAAGTTGGAGAAGAACAATCTTTAGAGCCTTACAATTTTCTACATCATGTCTGGCACATGATGATAGGCACAAATCTTGGTTTCATCAAACCCTTTTGGTTTGGGTTTGAGAGGATCGTAAGGTCGAAGTGGCGGTAATGTGATGACGAAATTATCTAAGAGATTGGTTAAAATGTTGGCGTAGGATCTCGCTAATGGATCACAATGGGAAGTGACTGTGGGTTTGGGTAGAGGTGTGGATGATTGTGAGGGAAGAGGCTTTATAAGAGGGGGAATGGGTTGGTCTATTGGTTTGGGAAGTGGTATGGTCTTATGTTTTGTTAGCATCTGCTTGGGTAAAGGTGGGGTAGAAGAGTTGACGATGGAAGGATTTTTTGGTTTGACTACCTTATTAAAGGGTAGTTGATTCTTATCTTTGGGTTACACCTTCTTGGGTAAAGGTGGCACAGGAGTATAGGATGTAGAAGGGAAATCATATGGTGGAAGAGGATGGGTTACCCATGAGGGCAAATGAGAGTGGAGGTGGTCGGTAGATGTTGGGTAAACGACATTGGTTGAAGTCGTATAGGCAAGGTTAGGGTTATAGTAACTAGCAGAGGTATAGGTGGTAAGAAGTGCATGGGTGAGGGTGGGGAGTTTGGTTTTGGGTGAATTAAGTGTAACAAATGCTTGTGATGCAATAGTAGGTTGTTTATATTTTGACTGGCCTTTGGTAGGGGATTGTTTGATCAAGGTTCATGGATGTGACCCTAGGATGGACGGAATGGGGCAAGGTGACAAAGGTGTAGTAGAAAAGACCACGTACATTGGCTAGAAGGTTGGGTTTTGCTCTCGGGTAGGGGGATAATGCTAGTGCGTGCTTGGGAAGATGCAGCTAAGTCTAATTTGATAGGTGGGTGAGTAAGGATTGATGTCACATGACACCCAAAGTAGTGATGGGTCTAGATATGGGTGAGGAGATAGGTGTGGGTAGGTTTTGAGGTTTGGGAATGGTTTTAGTTATGGGTAGAGGTTTGGATGTAGGTAGGGATGATGAAGAAGAATTCATTTCAATAGGCATGGTCAATGTTGATTTGGTTGCTAAAAATATCTTGGGTAGATCATGGAAGTATCTTCAGGCAACATTTGCATTTGGGTTGAAACAGGGAGCCAAAAACATCCCTAGAGTATGGAATGATAAACATAATCCAAATGATCAACCAACGGTGAAAATGGGACTACTGAAGAAGAGGATGGAATTGGTTAGGTGGAAATCCCTATAAAATATGTCTACAAGATAGGGAATAGGCTAGCCTGGACTCTCAGAGGGAAAAGAGGCGAGATCATGTTAATGGGGTTCTAGGATGCTAAGGGGGAACTTCCCCTAATAGGTAGAGGCATGTCTGACGAGTCTCCCATGGGTAGGAGAGATAATAGGTGGGGTGATGTAGACTTCTCCCTTAATGGAGAAGAAGGCGATGATGATTCTCTGTGGATGGGAGAATAAAAAGTGTTGACTATTTGGTAGGTTGTGAGGTAGATGGTGAAATGATATCGGTAGAAGGTGTGCATTCCTCCATGATAGCAAGGGGGTATGAAGGGGACTCCTCTATGGGTGAAGGAGTAAAAAGGGTATGATGCTCTATGGGTAGAGGGGCTTGTGCCATTATTTCCTTAATAGATGAAATAGGTGGTATTTGAGGAACGGTTGGTACGATATCAAAAATTGTGTGGACTTCACAAACATTGTTGTCACTAGAGGAAGGTTCACTATTTTGATTAGATGATGGTTTATGATTAGGGAACATATTTTTAAGATGAGAAAATTTTTATTTTTGGCGCATTTGGGTTGTCCATGAAAAAGTCTCCATTATCTATTATCTCTTGGAAAATGTTCTTAAAAGTTATGCAGTTATCATCATTATGGCCTTTAACACGATGGTAATTATAGTAGTCATATTCTTTATACCATACATCTATAGGACGGGTAGGATTGAAACCTATATGAGGTTTTATGGGAGGAAGTGTAATGGCTCCAACTTTAAGAAGATTTTCCAAGACTAAAGAATAGGGATCTCTAATCGAAGTGTACTTCTATTACTCCCACCAGAGCTAAAAGGCCTGGATGGGAGAAATATTGGAAGAAGGTTGGGCTTGATTAGAAGGATGAGGTGGTCCCGCCTTGAGGACTACTATGTTGGAAGATCCTTTGGGCTTTGAATAGTTACTTTGGGGTTTTGAGGATGAAGAAGATTCTTTTTATTTAAATGGGGCATTATTGTATCATAATTGGATTTTCTTTTCTTCAATGGCACAAATTTCTAGTTTTCATGCCATGGTGAATGCTTCATCAAAGGTTCAAGTGTTAGAGTAGGTATTTACCTTAGCTCATGTTCACCTAGGTACATTATTGTATTTATCCTCACCCACTTATGTGTGTCGATATTTATTTTTATTTATTTAGATATCGGGAGATATTATCTAGTTGTTAGGTATAGTTCTTTCCTTTATTTATGGTATTGACTAGTTCTTTCGTAGATCTATGGTATTGACTAGTTCTTTGATGACTTGTTCTTTCCATGATTTATGGCTTGATCTACGACCTTGACTGGTTCTTAAATTGTTATTCCTTGCCTATATAAGCAAGGCCCATTCTCATTGTATTTCATTGAGTTCCATAATAATATATGATATTGTTGCTCATTTGTTTGCAAAGGTTTTATGTAAAGCTTTTCTAGTGAATTGTCCATTAAAATCCTTAGCCCTTAGTCATATGGTATGGTCATATGAGGGCTTAAAGCTTGTGATTCCTACTAGTAGGTGCTTAACTTCAGCCCCCTTTAATTTTATTTGTGTGGTGAAGACAACAACAATTTATTTTGCTTCAGTGGCAACTAAAATAAATAACAGAGAAAACTATTAAAAAGCTTGTAACTTTTGATCGGTAACTCGGTTTTGAGTGCCATTTTTTGTGCTCTTTCCATTGGAAATATTTATTTTCAAACTTGCATTATAATTATAAAGTGCCAAATATGGAGGAGTGTTGTAATCAATTATGGACGTAATTTCGGCTAAGCCCGACGTCCTAAATTTTGGGAGTTGCAATTTGTACCTATCATGGATTATGAGAATGATATGCTTTTCTCTAAAGTGTGTGGACTTTAAGAGGATATTGTAAAATTTGTGGAAGAAAATAGATCACTCAAGAAGTGAAATTCTCTTCTACAATCACTCATTAATGATAAGGATACAATAATACTTGCATAAAAACTTGCTAGCCTACAACATCACCATCATAATGTGGACAACCATATCCATGCTTCTAGTCCACTTGTAGTTGTTGCTCTTGTACCCACTGACATTGATCCGCCGCGATATTTGAGCCTGAACTTGCTTTTGATGCTTCTAAACCTATGAGGCTTGTTACTGCATGCTCTTCCACATCTATGCCTATTACGATGTACCACATGTTGTGTATCTACTCGATTGCATGGATTTTTTGAGAAGAATACCACTTTGCATTAGATCTCGCATGCTCGTTCTATGGGTCTCAATAGCGGAGTCATTGGTAGACATTCATAGGGTATTATTTTCTCTATTCCACATGTTAAGTGGAATTCTCGTCATGACATTGGTTTTCGAGCAGATACTTCATTGGGATCACACATTGACATAGCTCTTTTTTTTTTCGCTCAACTCTTTCTGAGGATCATGAGCAACACATGAGTTATGCACCTTCACTCAAGCTTGAGAAACCTAAGATTTCAGTTGTCATCCATGATCAACCTGACACACATTCTGATGTTCTTTTGCATGCACCCATTGTGCATTTTGCACCAAGTCATATACAGGCATCTTCTTCATCCATCCGTGTTGATTTGGGGTGGATATCTGATCACTCATGGTGGTGACATAGACATTTGTTGAGAGGACTCTATAGGTGTGGCTCCTCCACCATTCAACCTCTTGCTCCACTTTCTATACCTTATGCATTGTGATGCTTCTTGTTTTGAGCATTTTTCTTTAGCAGGTGTAGTGTATCTCTCTTGTTTGTTGAGAGATTTTGTATCTGTATTTTCAACACTTTTGGCATGTTGATAGTCTCTCTTATGGGGGAGCTATTATGGTGGAGCCTAGTGTTAGTTTTCAGTGTTCGAGTAGTTGTTTTGATAACTCATATAGATTTGTAGCGCCACTCAACCCATTCAGCAGTATGGGAGGGTGTGGTGCTTGATCATGCTTCGGGTTTTTGTCCTTGCCTTATTACCTTGGATTTTCTTAGATTGTGACACTTTAGATTTTGTGTCCTTGCCTTGTTGCTTTGGTTTTTGTTCTTGGATCGTGGCACACCTATTTGTAGCAATTGATCGAATTATGTTTGATGTTTCTTTTTTTACACTTTCGACATCACTCCGTTGATAGTCTCCTTATATGGAGCTATTCTGGTGAAACCCAAAGTGTCGATTGTTTTTTAGTTTTGTGATCGAGTAGTGGATTCAAACCACAGTGCACACCAAAATTCTTCACCATTATACGAGTTTTTTGAGCCAAGCTTCTTGGGATTCCTTGGAGCAAGATTTTTCTCTCTCTACTTTGTTCTTACTAGTTTTGGGTACCTTACGGTGTCCCTTTTCCTAGTTATTGTACATGAGTACCTCATTAGGCCTAGTTGTTAGACTCACACGTGGACATGCCACTTCTATTTTGGCCCCTAGCTTCACTTGAGGGGGTGTTAGAGTAGGTATTTACCTTAGCTCATGTTCACCTAGGTACATTATTGTATTTATCCTCACCCACTTATGTGTGTGGATATTTCTTTTTATTTATTTAGATATTAGGAGATATTATCTAGTTGTTAGGTATAGTTCTTTCCTTGATCTATGGTATTGACTAGTTCTTTCCTAGATATATGGTATTGAATAGATCATTGATGTCTAGTTCTCTCATAAATCTATGAACTTGGCTAGTTCTTTGATGACTTGTTTTTCCATGATTTATGGCTTGATCTGCGACCTTGACCTGGTTCTTAGATTGTTATTCCTTGCCTATATAAGCAAGGCCCATTTTTATGTATTTCATTGAGTTCCATAATAATATATGATATTGTTGCTCATTTGTTTGCAAAGGTTTTATGTAAAGTTATTCGGTGAATTGCTTTATCTTATTGATCGTGGTGTTTGATTAGCATCTATGTTCTTGGCTTGGTACGATCTAGTTATCATTCCTTTCATTCAAAAGGTTTGAACTTGCATAGTTGGTGAGATGTGCCTGACACAAGCTCTAGTGAAAAACTCAATAATTTCAGTCTGAGGTAGTTGGAACGTCAATTGGTTAATAAGACTCCACCAGTGGGAAATGAAATTTATGATAGATTCGTCTTCATACTGTCGGGTTGAATAGAGATCGGTCATGGTGAATTTCTTAGTAACATTGATTGAAAAATGGTCTAAGAAAGCTTGGGCTACTTGATTAAAGGAATAAATGGAATGTCGAGGTAGTCCACTATACCAATCAAATGTTGGTCCTGTCAAGGACATTTAGAAAGTTTGTAGGAGCAAAGTGTCATTATGGGAAATTAGGTAGCACCCATGTTTGAACGATCGCAAGTGTTGCTGTAGGTCTTCTTTACTGTTTAAGTGATTGAATTCGGGAATTTCCCAATGCACAGGGTAGGGAAAAATGGGAATAGATGGATGGATGGGATGATTATAGATTTCCTCATAAGTTAAAGAATTACGGGAGACAGGAACTGATGCTTCTAAGGTCTGCATCTTTTCCATCACCATTTTAATGAGGTTGTTAGTAGGTTAGGATGAATGGGTGCCCCCTATAGAAAAAGTGGGTTAGTGTTGAATGTATGATGTGGGTGCTATGCTAGTGTATGGTGGTGCTGAGCATGAGAATTGTGCAGGAGGAATAGATGTAGGTAGCACATAGTCAAAATAAGTGAAAGATAATGTCGGGGTTGTTAGTAGTATGTGTAAGTGGGTGGGGTAGTCGTAAAAACTCTAGTGGTGATTGGGGGTAAGGACTGTGGGATAGAAAGGACAAGGTTTTGAAAAGGGGTGTAAGCTACCAACACCGAAGGTGGTTGCGATGCAATGGGTATATGTGAAGCGGTGGGTGCAGATGGGGCTATACTTAAAGTGGCTGTTAGAGGGACAATTGATGTCGCTGGTGTAATAGATGACATAGACAACTGTAGTTATAGTAGCTATGGGATCTAGCTGAGACACCATAGGTGGTAAAGTGGATGACGGTAGCATTGGTGAAAGTCTTTGGCCGCCAGAAGTGGGGGTGAGTAGGAGGGATAGATACGGGCATGCCATATATTAACTGTCTTGAGGAATCTTAGGTGGAAGGAGTAAGGTAGTACTAGAGGGCAACGTGATAAGTTGATTCGAGATAGTGATGGGGATAAGTTGATTCAGATCCATAGGTGACAAGATGGATGGCGGTGATGGACTAGGTGGGAGTGGATGACAGATGGCATGAAATACGAGGGTGTTAGTTTGGTTGCAGTCAACACCATGTGAATCAGCATATATCAGGTGAACTGTACTCTATAAATGACATAGGAACAACAAAGATGGGAAAAAATAGATTCTAAGAGGGAAAGTTGGTAAATGTTTTGATTAAAATCAAAAAATAGAGTGACTGATGCCGGTTTCGCTAACCAATGACAGTTTAGGGGTGACCAATGGTGGTCAAGGGTGACCGATGGTGGTGAAGGGCGCCTAATGATATCTATAGGAATCGATACCGATTCTTGGGAAAAAAAATAGTTTCAGAAAATGAGGCAGAAACTGATGACTATCAAACATGAAAGTTGTATTTGATGACTATTATCAAAGTACAGAGAGTACAATGATACATAGAGACTCTAAATAGAAGAGAAGATGAGATAAGTTTCCTTTGGGTAAACTAACCAAAATAACAAGGAACCGACACCAGTTAGGTAAACCGATGATGGTCAGATGTAAATCGATGACGGTCTCGGACCGATGCCGATTATTGTGAAATCTAAAGAATGAAGAAAAATGGATTTTTGTGAATTTAGATTGGATGAATAATCAACCCAAAAGTTTGGGGATGATAAGATGAGGTCTGACACACTCAGAGAAAGTCATAATACTCCAACTATGATGGCAGAGTGTGAAAGGTAAAAATAAAAATGAAGAATCGTATCCTCACACCTCAAAACATAAATCAAGAACAAAGCTAAGAAAACAAGCACTCTTAAAAGTGATTTTTTTGTTGGTTTTAGCTTATGTTATTTAAGAATGACATCTAAGTTCAAAAAAAAAAAATATTTTTTTGTTGGGAAGGCATCCTATAAAAAGGAAATCTAAAAGGTGAGGTTTCATGTTATGTTTTGGCGAGGGCGGGTTATTCTATGAGGTGATGATTGGATAGAGATAACCAGTTGGGTGCCCACTATCAATCCTCTTATCATGTGATCATTGATAGCTTCTTCTAGTAGGATGTTGTTTAAGAAGATGTATATATTTCAAATTTGTGCAGTTTGGCAAAGAGAGTGAAGAAATAATGTGCTTTATATGATTCAGTTGTGTCAACCATCAGATGGTCATGAGTTTCATCGTATAGGTTTCCCTCATTTTTGATGTGAGCTATAATGCAACAAATCAGAATGTAATGCAAGTGTTTTAAGCCCAAATCAAAATGTGATATTCGATGTAACAAGTGATGAACAGGAAGAGGGATGTTCTTTCACTAATGCAATGCAAGAAGGAAGAATCAGTTCGTTTTAAGCACCAAATGACAAATGCCATTTAGAAAATTATAAGAAAGGAATATTACCAGGAGAAGATTAAATGTGTATTTTTGAAAAGAAAGAAACACACAAGAAAGTTTTCCCTATATGAAGAAAATTCAATGAACCCAAGAGAGGGTCCCACCAGGCATGCCAAAATGTTTCATCATTTTCTTTAAGGATTTGTGAAACATATAAGGGTATGAGCCAAGGAGGAATACCTGTTGTGATGGTCGGTTTAAAGGTCATTGCACGCGTTCTAACTTATTGATCCAATGTTGATTGTGAGAGCTTCCTTTTGGCTAGGAGGAACTACCTGAAATACAAAATAAGACCAAAAAGAGAGTTAAATAGTATATGACAATGGACTTCCTAGCATATGCTAGATTTGGGAAGTGTGATACTTCCTAGAAGGTTTCAATCCATTGTTTATAAATCAATATAAAATAACTTAAACATGTAAATAAAAGAATCTAGTGCTAGCGTTTTGATTTGGGTGCCTCATATTACTATCAACATCAATTTGATTAAATACTAAGGTGTTGTGTAGGTAAAGGTTTCAAGTTGAGTTGCGGCTAATGCAAGTGGTCTATGGGTCACAAACAGGGTCTTGGTAAAGTTAGGTAAGGTGTTTGGGTTGTTTTAGGTGGGGTAGGTTGGTTGCTTGGCAAAGTAGTTTTATCGGACATAGAGACCAATGTCGGAGAGGGTGATCGATGTCGGTTTAGATATGGTGATGCCAGTTTAGGGTGATCAATATCGGTCACTGTGGAAAGTGGCAGGTAGTCAGGTGGAGGGTGTTTGGGCTCTCTTTTATCTTGGAACAGAGAGTTGGAAAGGTATCTATGGGGGAGGGTGAGGTGACAGGTCCAAGATAGGTGTGGTAAGGTTTTGAGTGAGGTTTGGGGTAGGCTAAGGGTTGAGTTGTTAGGTTGGTTGATAGTCACAGTGACCGATATCGATTAAGGAGACCTATGTTGGTATAAGGCAGACCAATCACGGTTAGGGTTAATTGGTGTCGATGACTGTGGGAAGCTGGAAGATGTTGTAGAACAATTTTTGGGTCCTCTTTGTGATTACACAAAGAGTTTGGAGGGTGTTTGTGAGGTCTACGTGAGGGAGGCGGTTTTGGGATAGGTTTTGTGAAGTTTATGTTGGGTGTGAGTGGGTGGTTGATAGAGAGAGAGCTGAAGGATAGATCTAGGTAAGAATAATGAATGGATGAAGGCAAAGAGAGAATACAACTACAAGTGACAGAGGAGAAACCAACTTACTTGGAGTTCAGAAGGGTTCTAAATGCCCGTAGTGGTGGAGAGGTGGTTGAAGATGCTGGTGAAGGTTGATCTGTGGAATGGTGCTTAATGCTACGATAGTGCTTCCTGGAATGCTACCATGAATGCAAATACCTTTAGATCAGTCTTGGTGCTAGTTATGGCTGTTTAGATGTGTGAAAGGGATCTAGTTCTTGCTTGCATGTAGATCTCCTTTGTTCCAAAACTCAAGAATGTGGCCAACCTCTCAAACAAGGTTACCAAAATGAATATATGGTAACCAATGACGGTTTAGGTGATCGGCATCGGTTATAGTTGACCGGCATCGGTTAAGATAATAAATCCTAGGTTTACTAAAAATTTTAGATCTTGGCAATATTTTGGGCTAGCTCTGTCTATCCTCATGGATCAAAACAGAATGTCACGTTTTAATGAGTAGGATTGTGGTTAGAGGGAGAATAGGCATATTATTTTAGGGTTGCACTAAGTCTTAGTTCATTAAGGTAGGTAGGAATAAGTCTTAGTTAGTTATGGTGAGTGAATATTGAGTCCTAGTAAAAGGGAAACATGTTAAGAATAGGTTTGTGATGAGGTGTCTAGGTGAGGTGGTGGGGTGAGGTGTCTAGGTGAGGTGGAAATTAGTTTAATTAGGGTAATTATATAATGAATGAAGTGAGGATGAGTATCACTTTAATTATAAATAATTAAACTAATATTAATGTGGGGTAAAAGGGTCATGGTTAGGTGAATATATTTGAGTTGGATATTGGAAAAGGGACCAAGGGGAGTGTGACCCAATTTTGGTGTCTACAGCTTGAAACAAATCTGGCTACCCTAGAATTGCTAGTGACTCCCATGGAAATGATGACATTTTCTTCTTCATTTGATCAATAATGTTGAAGGGAAACAAATTCTCTTTCTCTTTTCCCTTACTTGCGAGAACCTTTTCTAGAACTTGAGTTGGCACATGACGTGCTATAAGCGGTGCCTTGGGATGATTTTGTACATTTGGAGCTGTTTTTTCACTATTAATTTCTTGAGTCGTGGTGACAATATGAGAATAAGTTTCATTTTTAGGTTGTTCTTTGACCATGGCTCTTTTCCTAGCTCTCGTGTTTGCTGCTACACCCTGAGGAAGTGGTTGATTAATGCCACAAAATTCTTCTACCTACCAATTTACCAATGTGGTGTCACTTGGAGGTGTTTCTTGAGTGTTGGCCTATTGATTTTCTTCCTCACTTGGCTCTTGGGATACACCAACTGTTTACACCATCAAAGCTTGATTCAGAGCACCATTAAAGCATGTTTCCTGATTGTGGGGTTTTCCACAAGGGAAACACCATTCATAGTCTTGTGTCATGTTTTTGTACTAGAACCAAGGCCCTGGATGTTGAATCCATATTTGGATTGTATGGTTAGAATGGCCTGGAATTTTGAGGTTTCCCTTGATACCGATTTGGAGCTTGAAATGGGGGTCTGTTTGATTGATGCAGAGGCCTATTTTCTTGAGCTTGAGGTTGATATGGTATGAATCTCTAGGCTTGTTGTCTCTTAGTAGTCACCAACTAGTTCCATAAGTTCTGCAACTACTTCATAACATCCTCGAGTTCCTAGGAAGTTCTTGAAGAAGTGAAAGCCTCCATATTTCTATGATTTCTAGGGCCTGGAATGGGATTTAGCTCAACTGTTTGACAAGCTATAGGATTTCACTTTTATGGATATAGAGGCATAGGTCTCCTCAGTACAATATTTCCAACTTGAATCAAACAATTCTCTACTCGATAACTATATC
Source organism: Taxus wallichiana var. yunnanensis (assembly GCA_018340775.1). Taxonomy (NCBI): domain Eukaryota; kingdom Viridiplantae; phylum Streptophyta; class Pinopsida; order Cupressales; family Taxaceae; genus Taxus; species Taxus wallichiana. Next base: position 819,416,063 of record CM031238.1, read on the forward strand.
GTAATCCCCTAGTAGTTTATTTCCTTCCATTGATCATATCATCATAGTTATGTCAAAATTTAAAGCCTTCAAGAAGTAGAGGAACACACCTTGAAGAAGGCTATCCTTATGGCTATTGGAATCCAATCCCATGTTCTTTGGAAATGGAATTTAAAACCCACCATATGCTCATTTAGATCCCTTTTGATTTTGGTCAGTTGTTCCAATAAAGACAGATTGTCTTCCCTCTCTCCAAACTGATTATAGAGAGCTATACACAATTGATTCTAGTTTGTAATAGACCTTGTTGTCAAGATCTTAAACCACTGCTAGGCTTTACCCTTGAAAGAGGAATCTAACAATTTAACTGCAATATCCATCTCATTGATCTCATGTATGGCACAAACATTTTCAATTTCTTGAATATGATCAATGGGAGTTGTATGATATTCTCTAGTGAAATAGGGGATGTTTTCTAATGCTGTAACTATGATTGAATTTTTTGAATTGAGGGCAAGTGGACTACTACCTGTGAAGTTGATAAAGGGATTTGGTGGTTCTTATGGTGGTTGTTGATGTGTAATTCTTATAGGCCTAAGAATCCTAGTCGATTGGATAAAAGGTCTACCAAGTGGAGGTGTTGACAAGGTCCTATTTGGTGGAGATGGAGAAATTTTTACTCTTCTCCCTCTTCTTCCTCTACCTAGAGATAGTTGTAAATACTCAAAAACTCCTTCTCTAGTCCTTGAATGAGTTTTGATCCTTCTCATATACATAAGAAAGATGTGTTGCTACACCATCAAGTTCTACCCATGAGAGTTTCCAGATGTGTTGAGGAAAGCCTCAAAGCCTAGGATCTTGTCGAGCTACACATCCAAACTCAAAAAAATTGGGAATGCAAACTTTAAAGGGCCTAAAACTAATTTTAGGATTTGAAACCTATCCTACAATTTGTCAAAACCTAAAATACTCTAAGCGGAACTTAGGGAATGTAATACAACCTTTGAAACTTGAAATACAAGGATTGGGTCTTTTTGATGGTTTTCAACCTTGAAATCTTGGTTTTTACAAATGCCTCCAAATCTATGAAGATATAATTTTGTCCCACTGAGCGTGTCAGAATTGTTCTCGCAAAATTATAGAACTCTTGATTGCTTGTGATTTTTGTGAGAGGCAATCAATGTAATTTGTCAAAGATGGGATTATCCTAAAGTGCGGGACCTTGTAAATAGGATAACCCTCTCGAGAAATATGAATTCTTATACCTATTTCTAGTATTAAAATACTAAAAAATGAATAAAACACTTAAATAATCCTACCATAGTGCTTCCAAGGAGAAAGTAATAGAGTGGAATGCATGTAAAGTAAAACCTACACTAAAAGAGAGGTGATGCACCAAGAAATGGAGTGCTAGAAAATCTTCTACATGAGAATGAACACAAGCAAGATGAAGATGGTGGTCAAGCAACAAATATCACTATACAAGAAACAAACCCATTTCCTTTAATCACAATCAAATTTGGACCCACAATAGATAAAGAAAATAGACAATATACTCATAAAAATGAATAAAGGTAAGCTAAAACAACAACACCAGACTAGCATAGATAAAAATAAAAATATTATTTTATTGCTTCAATGATTTTATTGAATGAATCATTACATGGGAAAGAGGTAGGATTTCTATTACAGAGCTCCAAAAATTGAGGTTTAAATTTCCACAAATCACTCATAGGTGAGAGAGAAGAGGGGAAGATATAAGAATGTCCAACATTATAAAAATGCCCTCCATTACATTATATAGAAGAATGAGATGAGAGAGAAGAAAAATTCCCAAATCATGCTTCAACCACCTTCCAAAATCACCATTGCACATATAATAAGGATGGGGTTACTTACACATCCCATGCTTGATTGTACCCTGCCTTGTGCAAGAAGGAATGACTCCCATACTTACAGTTACTCCATCTTTGTCTTTGGGTATGGCCTCCATGTACCTATATATTCATCATGATTTTTCACCCACCTAAGCTCTACATTTACCATTTTTAATTATTCAATGTTGTGGGCTTGCAAATATTGTTCCATCGACTATAATTTTTGCAAAATAGTGGAGTGAAGTGAAAGTTATGTTAGTTTTAAGGCGGCTTGCATTTTTGGTTTAGGGGCTCCATCCATCCCCTTCATCGGTGAGCTACTCCTTTACTAACTCTCCTAGCTCTTTTATGTACCACATTGAATTCTCCACACAACCATCTGTAGTTAACTTGGTGGTATTCATGTTGGGTCAAAGTTTAGGAATGCATTGTATGGCTCGGCGACGGACGTGAATTATGTAAGTGCAAACCTGAATCTGTCTCCACATTGGCCTACTAGCTCAACGATTTCATTGTTATTTGGGGTGGGATTTCATGATGCATCACATTAGGTTTGCATGGTTTTACAACATCATGTTTTCCCACGGGTTTTTCTAACATGGATCCCTAACTTAGGATCCCAAAATACTCCGAGCTCTCCACTCACCACTTACACCGCCCGATGACATTGTAATGTCGATGCATTTCTCGCATCCGCTTGGCCAAACTCACCCTTCATTTTTCTGACCTGTCTCTAAAACTCCTACACCTGACATAATGCCTCTAGCTCCACTCAGTTCCTCACGATGCATTGATGCTAAGTTCCTCCTATCGTGACAAGTTCACCAACCAAACAAGCTTCCTCCGCACCAAGTTAATTCAGCTCGCTAAGATTCACTTTTCCTGCTCAGTACCCTCTTGGGCCAATTTTCCCCTTTTAGCCCATTTTTTGGATTTTCCTTGAAATTTTCAAAGTTTCTCGAACACGAGAAGGATGTAGAAATGGTAATAGACTACCCTAGAGATAATTTTTACATTCTCCTATTTTTTCTCACATTTCTCAATTTTTGCTCATTTTGGGTCAAAAGTCCGCCTTGAGGATCCGTTTTCTTCGTGGCGAAATCTAGGTCTTTCAAACCCAAGAAGAGGGAAAATTTCTCTATTAACTTCAAATTCTTCCAAAATCACCCTGCAATGTCCTTCAAACGTGAAATTCACCTATGGTCCTCATATTCTCGTGCAGATGACCTATCCAATGCTTGGGTTTGGTCCTATCCTATTGTCCATTTTTTCCCAAGGGAAATGGATAACAAACATTGAGTCAATGAGTCCCAAGGAGGATAAGGTTGGTAGTAGGAGATAGGCCAGTCAAGGTGGTGGGCTTAATGTGAAGTAGGCTACCCGAGGTAAAGATAAGTCTCAAGCTATGAATGACTCAAAGAAGATCGTCTAAGGAAAGTGAGTATTTAGCAAGGGAAAAATCACAAGTTTGATGAGGAGGACTTGAGCACGTAGAGAAGCTCAAAATGGTCAAGGGGTGAGGTTTTTTTGGAATGGTAGGGAAATTTTGGATGAGTGAGTGAGTCACATGTAGGGAGAAGAGGGATAAGATTCAAATGGATAGGATCTCAAATACAAACCCACACATGGAGATGAGAGGGCTAAACGGTCAAGCCAAGATAAAGGGGAAAACGAGAAACACATATAAGAATAGAGACCCAATACCAATGCACAAGACTGACCCAAGTTTAGCAACCAACTCATAGGGACCAAAAATAGCTTGACTCACAAAACACAAAATGACCCAAATCATAGAGGCTCTACCGAGACTCAACGATGCACAACACAAACTACACCAACACATAACAAAATTCAACACGTAGTTTTAAAATACAAAATGGGTTTTAACCTAAACAAAGGGGGAAAGCAAACCATGCATTCTAATTGGTATCGAGGCAGACTTGGTGTAAAATAAAGTAAAAACAGCCCAAAAGTAACTCATCTTGCTCTGTTGAAGACACAAAGCTCAAATATAAAAATAACAACTCACTAGGGATGTGAGGCTTAACAAAAAAACACAATCAAAACCCAAACCTAATGCACAAAAAAACAAGGAAAAATAACTCATGAGGGTGAGTTGGCTAAGAGCCAACTCGTTATAGAGCTTTCGATCAAGGGAAACAACTTTCCACGATATGAAACCATTTAGCTTAAGGGGTAGGAATAATGCAAGAAAAAGCAGCAATAAGGGCAAGAGAAACATGGTAGGAGGCGGGGAGGGCCAAAAAACATATTTTTATAAATTCACTTTAAAGTTAATAATGATAAAATCAAATTACAAAACCTACCTTGATAGGTATTTCCCTCCAAAATTAATTAGTTGCGGCTAGCTAAACATGTTGGTGAAAACACTGAAAAATGCACATGCACAATAATAAAACTTGCACAAAATATAAAAATGAGATTGTTAAACCTATTAACAAGATTCCAAAGAATGATAAAAACATTCACGAGAAGCACAAAAATTAAAACAGAATTAATTAGCGTTCCAAAATAATCGAGTGCACATTTACAAACAATATCTCCGATACCATAAGCGATTGTCTGCAATGATCAATACATAACCTCATTCAAATCTAAGAGGTTGGACTTCCAATGGTGACATGAACTCTCCAAGTAATTAGGAAGAGATCAAATCACAAACAAAAATCAAGTATGAAAGAAATAGGTCTAGCATTCTTATAGATCAAAATAAGAAGGTACATATATAGAAGTGGTGTGTAATTCTCGTGCATGACACATGGACACATGAAATCCTAATTACACCTAATGACCTATGATCTCACTAAGAAAGATGACTCACCATGTGAGGTGGACAATACACCTAGTGACGATGAGGTAAATCTTATACACCAACATAACAAAAGATATCTATAATGTATCATTTGTATTGTAATTCGGACATTGCAGATTACTTTGAGCATCTTTGTATCTTGTGTCCCTCTGCTTCCAAATAATTCCATGAAGCATATACGAAGAAAGAATAGATTTATATGAATTAAGTCTTTCAAAATCTTTGAATAACATTTGATTGACTTATAAATTGATGCTCAAGTTGTTAAATCTTCAATGCAAGTTAAATCCGTTGCAAGTGTTCTACTCATATCAACAATGACATCGTAAGTGGTCTATAGGCTTGGTAAGTAGTTACATAATACATGTAATATTTATCAATGAAACCATGACAAGTTCACTTTTTTCCATTAAGAATATTAGAGAAATGCATTGTTGACTCCATGTAAAGAAAATCATCTAGAACAACCAAGCCAATTGCTCTTCTTTGTAGCAACATTTAGATGTTTCCAACAAAATGGGTTATAACAATATATTCAAAAGTAAATATCTCATAAGAGAATAAATATTCACTTTTGGTTATGCTTTTGTGTCTAAAGGCTATAGAGGAAACAATTTTACCACTTTGGAGAAAAACATGACGTATTCCATCATACCCAAATGAAAACATGCCTATCCAAGGATCATGTTCTTCCATTCCTCTCATTTAGCCATGTTAGGAAACCCTAGACAAAAGCAAGTATGTTTAATTTGGGTACCAACAAACACTCGAAGAAATATTTTGTCATTGATTGTTTAACTACATTATAGTGGGAAGAAACTTTATGCTCTCTCTTGATATTGGTGAGATTTTTGATGGATCAATCTATTTTGTAGGCATGTGTTCCTCAAGATGTTTGCAACATCTTTGAATCTCTGAGAGACATAATATTTCCCTCTCTTTAAGATCCAATGGATTCTCACATTCAACCCATATTTTGAGAGTGACATTAAGTAAATTTATTGTTATGAAGATCTCAAATGATTATTTACTTTGAAGTAAATGTCCAAATTTCCTTATATGCTTCTCTAAAATCTACATTGATATTGTACTATTTATCAAATCAACGAGAAGAAAAAATGACAACATCCCTTCTCAATTGAAGTTATAAATAGAAAAATTAAAGTCTAATATCAATGTAATTTGTCAAACATGGGATTATCCGAAGTGTGGTACCTTGTAAGTAGGATAACCCTCTAGATAAATCTGAATTCTTCTATCTATTCCTAGTACTCCAACTACTCAAAAATGTAGAAAACACTTACACTAATCCTACCCTAGTTATTCCTAGGAAACAGGATAGACGCGAATGCATATAAAGCAAAATCTACACTAAAAGGGATGTGATGCACCAAGAAATAGAGTGCTGGAAAATATTTTGCATAAGAATGAACACAAGTGAGATGAAGATGGTGGTCAAGCACCATAGATCACTATAAAATAAATAAACCCATTTCCTTTAAGCACAATCAAATCTGGACCTGCAATAGATAAAGGACATACACAATATACCCATAACATGAATAAAGGTAAGCTAAAACAACAACACCAAACTAGGATAAATAACAATCAAAATCTGATTTTATTGCTCCAATGATATTACACAATGACTCATTACATGGGAAATAGGAAGTAATTCTATTACAGAGCTCTAAAAATGGAGGCTTGAATTTCCACAAATCACTCACAAGGTGAGAGAGAAGGGAGGGCAGATACAAGAATGTCCAACATTGTAAAAATGCCCTCCATTACATTATATAAAAGAATGAGATGAGAGAGAAGGAGAAATTAATAAATCCATGCTTCAACCACCTTCCAAAATAATCATTTCACCTACAATAAGGATGGGGTTGGTTGCGAAATCCCATGATTGATTGTACCCTACCTTTTGGAAGAAAGAATGGCTCCCATACTTACAATTACTCCATCCTTGTCTCTTAGTATGACCTCAATGTACCTATAGATTCATCATGATTTTTCACCCACATAATCTCTGATTTTACCATTTTTAATCATTCCATGTTTTGGGGCTTGAAAATCCTTTCCATCGACTATGATTGTGCAAAACAGTGGAGTGAGGTGAAAGTTGTCATTTTTAAGGTGGCTTACATTTTTGGTTTAGGGGCTCCATCCTTCCCCTCCATCATTGAGCCACTCCTTTACTAACTCCATAGCTATTTCACCTACCACATTGAATTATCCACCTAAACACCTCGGTCAACTTTTCGTCTTCATGTTAGGTCAAATTTTGGGAATGCATTATATGGCTCGGCGACCGATGTGCATTATATAAGTGTGAACCTACATCTATCTCTCTATTATACTACTAGCTCAACATGTTCCTTTTTATTTGGGGCGGGATTTCACAATGCATCACATCAGGTTTATATGGTGTTGTGACATCATGTTTTCCCATGGGGTTTTATGGACATGGATCCCGACTCTGGGATCCCAAAATACTATGAACTTTCTACCTTGCGAGTCGGGTTCGAACCTAGTTCACTACCTTGACAACATTACAATGTGTTGATGCATTTCTACATTCGATCACTCCAAATTATCCCTTCATTTTTCAACTGTCTCTAAAACTCCCGCACACGACACAATGCCTCCACCTTGGCCGAGTTCCTCACGATATACCAAAGTTGAGTTCCTCGCGTCATGACAAGATCACCAACCAAACAAGCTACCTTCATATTGAGTTGATTAAGATCACCAAGATCCATATTGATCTTGAAACCTTTGAAGTCGCTTCAACTTGGCAAGCTCTTTTCTAGCTCAAGTACCCTCTTGGGCCAATTTTCCCCATTTACCCCATTTTTGATTTTCCTTGAAATTTTTAGAATTTCTCAAACATAAAAGGATGTAGAAGGGGTAATAGACTACCCCTGGAGCTAATTTTTAAATTCTTCTATTTTTTCTCACTTTTCTCATTGTTTTCTTATTTTGGGTCAAAATTCAAGTTGGGCGACTCATTTTCCTTTTATAGTGGAGCTCTAGGTCTTTCAAAACCAAGAAGAGGAAAATTTATTCTATTGAATTCAAATTCTTCCAAAATCACTTGCAATGTTCTCAAGACGTGAAATTCACATGTGGTCCTCATATTCTCTTGTGGATGACCCATCCAAGTGCTTGGGTCTAGTCCTATCTGTTGTCCATTTTTCCTGGGGGAAAAATGGATAACAGTGCTTGGTTAATAAGTCTCAAGGAGGATAATTTTGGTAGCAAGAGAGAGGCTGGTCAAGATGGTGGGATCAAGGTGGAGTAGGCTACCCAAGGCGAAGATAATTCTCAAGAAAAAGTGGGAGACCCATGTAATGAACAACTAAAGGAAGGTCATCTAGTAAAATCAAGTTGTTGGTAAGGGAAACAATCATAGGTTTGACAAGGAGGACTCGGGTGTGTAGAGAAACTCGGAATGGTCTAGGGGTAAGGTTTTTATGGAATGGTAGGGAAAGGTTTGACGAGTGAGTGAGTCACATGTAGGGAGAAGAGGGATCATGAGCCAAATGGATGGAGCTCGATAAAAATCCACATATGTAAAGGAGAGGGATAAATGGTTGAGTGAAGCAAGAGGGGACGACGAGAAACACATATTAGAACAAAGACCCAATATCAATTCACATAACTCAACCCAAGAGTAACAACCATCTTGGAGGGATAAAAAAATAGCTCGACTCATAAAACACAAATGAACCAACTCTCGGTGGCTCTACTGAGACTCAATAATGCACAACATAAACTACACCAACACACAACAAAAGTCAACACGTAGTTTGATAATGTAAAATGAGTTTGATCTCAAACAAATGGGGCAAACAAACCACACAACCTAACTCACAAAGCAGAGGCAAACCCGATGCAAGAAAAATCAAAAGGAAATGAAAGTAACTCATCTCGCTTGTCAAAGACACAGATCGAATCACAAAATAACAACTCACCATGGATGTGAGGCTTAACTTAAAACCACAATCAAAACCAAAACCTAATGAAAAAAGTAAGGCAACGTAACTCACCATGCGAGATGGTTAAGAGCCAACTCATTATAAAGCTTTCGATAAAGGGAAACAACTCGCCAAGATAGGGAACCAACTATCCAGGGGTAGGAAGAATGTAATAAAAAATAGGAACAAGGGAAGAGAAACATGGTAGGAGGCGGGGAAGGCCAACAAGACATATTTTTTAAATTCACTTTTACTTAAAAAATAGATAAAATAAAATTGTAGAACCTACCTCTAATAGATATTTCCCTCCAAAGATAGTTGCAACCATCTAGATCGGTGGTGAAAACACCTGAAACATGCACATGCACAACAATAAAACTAGCACAAAATCCAAAAAACAAGTTTGTTAAACCTATTAACAAGATTCCAAATAATGATAAAAAAATTACATGAGAAGCACAAAAACCGAAATGGAAGTAATTAATAACTCTGAATAATTGGTGCACGTTTACAAACAATAGCTCTAATACCATAATGAATTGTTCTGCAATGATCAATATAGAACATCATTCACATCGAAGAGGTTTCATTTCCAAAGGTGAGGTGAACTCTCCAAGTAATCAAGAAGAGATCAAATCACAAAGGAAAATCAAGCATGAAAGAAATAGGTTTAGCATTCTCATAGATTGAAATAAGAAGGTACAAATATAGGAGTGGTGTGTAACTCTCATGCATAACACATGAACACATGAAACCCTAATTATACCTAATGACCTATGATCTCACTAAGAAAGAGGACTCACCATGTGAGGTGGAGAAGATGCTTAGTGATGACGAGGCAAGTCATATACACAAATATAATAGTATTTATAATGTATCATTTATTTCATAATTCGAGACATTGTAGGTTATCTTGAGAATTTTTGTATTTTTGTCCCTCTACTTCTAAATAATTCCATGAAGCATCGATGACGAAGAATAGATTAACAAAGTAGATTTATATGATTTAAGTCTTTAATTTTTTTGAATAACATTTGATTGACTTATAAATTGATGCTCAAGTTGTTAAATCTTTAATGCAAGTTAAATCCATTGCAAGTGTTCTATTCATATCAGCAATGACATCGTAAGTGGAATATAGGCTTCATAAGTAGTGGCACAAAGTACATGTAACCTTTTTAATGAAACCATGATGACTTTTCTTTTTCCATTAATAATCTTAAAGAAATGCATTATTGACTCCATGTAAATACCATCACCTAGAAAAACCAAGTCAACTACTCTTCTTTGTAGGAACATTTAGATGTTTCCAATAAAATGGGTTACAACAATATATTAAAAATTAAAGATCTCATAAGAGAAGAAATCTTCACTTTTGGTTATGCTTTTGTGTCTAAAGGCTATAGAGGAAACACTTTTACCACTTTGGAGAAAAATATGACGTATTCCATCATACCCAAATGGAAACATGCCTATCCAAGGATCATGCGCTTCCATTCCTCTCATTCAACCATTTTAGGCAACCCTACACACAAAAGTATGTTTAATTTGGGTACCAAAAACTCTTAAAGAAATATTTTGCCATTGATTGTTTAACTACATTATAGCTCGAAAAAACATTATGCCTCTCTTGATATTGGTGAGATTTTTATGGACCAATCAGTGTGTTCCTCCAACATGTTTGCAACATATTTGGATCTAAAGAGACATTAAAGTTCCCTCTCTTAACGATCCAATGGATTCTCACATTTAACCCATAGTTTGAGAGTGACATTAAGTAAATTTATTGTTATGAAGATCTCAATTGATTATTTACTTTGAAGCAAATGTTCAAATTTCCTTATATGCTTCTCTATAATATACATTGACATTGTATTTATTAGATCAACAGAAGAACAAATGGAAACATCCCTTCTCAATTGAAGTTATAAATAGAAAAATTGAAGAAGTTTTTATTTTGATAATTATGCCAAGAAAGTCTCTAGATATAAAAAATCTTGTGATGCGATTCAAGAAAAACAATTCATATTAAATCTCAATTAAAAAGATCAAATTTCTTAGTATATATTTAATTTTAAAACCTAAGATACCCCACAATATTTCGAGAGTGTTTTTTCTAATTTAACAACAAAGCGTTTCTACTCTGTAAACTTAGATAATGTAGATCTAGATTCTAGATTCATAATTGCATTTTATTGTTTTACTAATAGGAAAAGAGTAGATTAAGATTTGTAAAAAAATAAATTGTAGAACCTCCACAACTAGTATACCATTTTAAGAACATAAATGCAAGGTATACAGAATGAAGTAGCAACAAGAAAAACACAACTGTAAGGTATACAAAATAAAGTAGTATCAATAAGAACACAATTGCAAAGTATACAAAATGAAGTAGTAGCATGAAGAATATATACTTCTATGGTGTGTTAATTATCAAAATGTAAATACTATATGAGCCTAACTAATTCCAGTGAAATAGTTCATATTTTTTTCTCAATTTAAAAATATCAAATTTAGGAATATAATGGGAAGAACTTAATCATAAATTATTGGAGTATGTTCAAAACCAAATCTCTCATAAGAAGAATCCAAATGCAAATTGTGAAACCCAAATCAATAACATGACAAAATGAATTTATATATGCTCTTAAGTAATCCACATAATCCAAGTACTTGATATTCAACTCTAAAATCGATTCCAAAATCGAATGAAAATATCCAACTCGAAATCTACAATGGGAAGAAGTCACCAAAATAAAATAGAAAAGGAACGCAGATTAAGATACTCTTTACGGTTCCTCATCACTACCCCATTGAAATTATAGCTAACAACCATAATGCTTCCATTTCAATATAATTCATCAATTCTTATCAACCAAAGATTCCACAAATTTAATCTTTTAATCGTTATTAGAGTTCATACAATGCCTATGTCTCCATTAGGAAAAAAGAATAACTAAAATGAAAGAAGAGAAACACCTTCAAACACCCCCTCATGGATTAAATTTAAAGTTGTCAATGCCTTGCACACATTTTTAGGTTTTCATAGAAGGGTGATTAAATATTTACACTTCAAAAAAAATTGAAATTTGAAATTATACTTCAATACTAAAAGGCATAAAATATTATAAATTTTCATTAGAAGGGCTAACTAAAAAAATCACTTGTCATGTAAATTGTATGCTAGGTTAATTTTTATTTTAATAAATAAAATATTAAATAATAATTAGAGCAACAAAATTCATGCTTGTTAGCTTTCTATTTTCTATATTAAAAAATCTTCATTCACTTCACACAAATCATGCACAAAATCACTAGGAAAAAAGGATAAATCTCTAGAAAATAAGCAATTACCTTACTCTTTCTATTTTCAAAATAGCAATATTCTCTTTTAGCTTTTGCTAGCTTGTAAATCATGTTTGGAATTTGGTGGTTTATTCTCAATGCCCTTATTTATTTTGTAAACTAGTCATTTAAATATTACTTGTTTCTATAAATGTTTGATTACCAAATCCACAACCTTATGCATGAGTGAGAATTTGTACAAGAAACAAGTGAAGTCAAGTCCTAGTGAGTTTTGTTGCTCAAAATATTATCAATGTAAATGTGTTGGCCAAGACATTGTTTGATAAAAATATTGAATGTATTTTTGAATTTTGGAACAACTTGCTACGTAATGTATAATTTGTTTAAATACATGTCTATTTTACACATTAGCACCACAATTATGCCATTTTTTATTTCTTAATATTTTCTCAATAGTAAATTGTTATTGCTTCTTGTCTCTACAATATTTCAAAGTGCGATAATATATTACTCGATATGTTTATTAAGAAGGTATTATTGATTCAATGTATACAATTCTATTATATTTGTAACCTTATAATTCTTGAATTATAGGTTTTAACAAATATTTGAGAGGTATGTCTTGAATTCTATACAAATGTTCTATTTGTTGCTTTAGGAAGGTAAAGTCTAGGTTGAGAACAATAATATTAAAATTGGAGATTCCTTATTGTCTCCTCCATGCACATGTTTTCTATCGGTTAAGACAACTTTACTGGGAATGAAATTATTTGAAATATGTGGTACTACGATTATGTAAGTTGGTGAGCCTAAGATTCATGTGTCATGCTAATTTTTTTTTCTTTTCTTATGCCAACTGATAAATTTGTTATAAGGATTTGTCAAACTTATAACTTGTGTAATTACTTTTTTGAATCTTGATTATTTAATTTAAATAAATTTCAAAATTATTATTACATGTTATATATTTAATAATTTAATGTTTTTCATATTTGTTTAATTTAAATTAGTCATATATACATATTGAAAGAAAATTAACATTTTTATTTTTTCGATTGAAAAATAATGCATTGTTTAATCTATCATTTACAAAGGGTAAAACTTAACCTAACCCGTCAAATTGAAATAGGGGAACCCTTCAAATTTGATCATTGAACCCCATATCTCCTCCCATCCACCCCCACATATATAAATATATAATCCATCCTTAACCATCTCTATCAATATACATATTGTACATACAAGTGACACAACATTCACATTATAATGTAAATTTCTTTCCATATATTTCACATCAAATAAAATTCTATTTATGACAACTAGGTACTTTACACAAAATGCTAACATTACTTTTTTTCCTTATCTAAATATATTCGGAACAATTGGTACGAGTGCGAATTAATATGAAGGACATTTGAGACCCTCACAACACATCAACTCAAAAATTAAAAAACAATCAATAATAATACTTTCGAATCAAAAAATTGTGGATTCACATTTCCACGAAGAAAAGATTTCTTACATTGTAAGGTTTAACATTAATTAAGACGCTCGCATTAATTACCACCTTTTTCTCATTCCAAAGATTGTGGAAATTCTTGGTAATTGGCCGGGGGCGCCTCGTTTCTCAAACTCGAAACGCTGTAAACTGTAATAACCGCTGTAAAGAGGGAAACATTAAATTATTGGAGTGACTTTTACCCATTCAGCGGAAACCTTTTGACAGTTATGGCTTCGACCTCTTTCACACTTGGAAGCAAATCCAGCTGCCACGTGTAGTATAAAATTGAAGCCAAGGAAGTCGGCGTTGCCGGCATTAACTTCTCAGTCGCGTTGCTTTCGGCGAGTGGCGTAAAGCCCAGTATGCACTTTTTATTGCATATACGGCCAAGCGTATAACTCACAGCATTCATTCCCCAAAGAAATAAATTGTCGCTTGCTCAATTCTTACTTTGCTTAACAAATTTGCTCTCATTATTTGTGGTGTGAATAGTAGCATTTTCTTTGTTAAGCCTGGCTTTTTCAAGGCTGTTGGTAAGCTCTTCATTCGTTTGATGATCATTTCGAAAGTCGCCAGGTTTCTTGAGCGTTTTTATTGATTTTTGTGCTTGTTATGTTCTGTAATTTGCAGGGATAGAACAATAGTTTGCAGGTTTTTGAATTTCGAGTCTATGTGGCTGGATATAGAGCGATCGAGCTATTTTTGAGAAGATCGGACGGAATTCTGCCCGGATTACAGTGTGTTTAATTTTTTGAGTTTTTGTCCCGTAAGACAGTTGAATTCTGTACAGACATGGCACCAACAACTTTGCCTCCAGGGTTCAGGTTTCACCCCACGGATGAGGAATTGGTTGCTTATTATCTGAAAAGAAAAGTTCATGGCCAAAGAATCGAACTTGAGGTCATTCCAGAGGTTGATCTTTACAAATGCGAGCCTTGGGACTTGCCTGGTAAGATCACTAGTTTTTGTGTTTTATTGCTAAGGACCTTCCATTTGCTGTTATTGCTTCGTTTAAGGTGTTAACTCTATCTGGACTAAATACTATGTGAATTTCGGCCGTCAGTTTGCTCCTACTCATCCCTTAGCCATGTTAAATGTTATTGATAAGGTCTTTTTAGGGTGAATTAGGGTTCTGAGTAGTATTAAAAATATTTTACAGTACACGAAATAATTGAACCTAACCAAATATTGGATTTCTAGGTATTTAATCCCTCTACCATCTAAGAAAAATTAGTTGCTGAAAATTTCATAAGCTGCAACGGCCTAAATTCCTCAACCAATCTCTTTAACATTTTCTCTGGACTAATTTTCCTTCTAAAACCGTCACTTTTTTTTTTCTCTCAGCCCTCAAAAAACTTTTAAGACGTCATAATGATGTATAACGGATGCAAAAGACATAATTATGTCTTAAATTAAAGAATCCTACAATAAAAATAGGCATGAGGCGTAAGTGTCGGAGCCTCATAAATATCATGATTTTAATAGAGCTATTTTATATTAATTTATATTCAATAAGAAGAATTGAGTTGGTATGGCCACTAACTCTTGCTACCACCATATAGAGAAGACATTTTTGTACTCTGAAATCATAAAAATGCTACCCAAATCTAGCGTCACCTAAATGTTGTCGTCCTAAACAATTGAGTAGACAATGCTTTTCCGATGTAATTTTCATTTATTAATACTCCTTCCCTTACAATAATAAAAACCATGGACCAGCTAAGATTCAAATCTACTACCTTCAATTTGTTTCCAGCTTTTCTTCAAGTTCTTAGTGTACAAAGCCTGATTAAAAAAAAAAAACATTCATTTCTTGTTACTCCATTTAACTTCTTAAATATATATTGACCAGCTAAGATTTATAGCTTAAAAATCATTCATTAACTCCATTAAGTTTTCTATATTCCAATTTCGAACGTTACAGCTTTGTTTATTGCTACTTCTTTTCCCATGTCAAGAAGACTGAATCAGAAATCTACCCTTTCTAAGGACAATGTCCTACCCAACTACACTAATACATGCACAAGTAATATATTTGCAAAACAAAACAAAATACAAACCAACCTTCCTCGAAATCCTTGCAAAAAGAAACGCACTGCAGGTTAAGCTTGCCTTTGATGGCATGATGAATTTGTATGGACCAACTAACAATAGAACGGGGACCTCCTATTTCCTTCTAGGTTACTAACTTACTGTATGACAGACATAGTTGTCCCTTTACGGTCTGGAATGTCGATTGTTCGGCCCATTGGAATGAAGCCTGAACAATTCGATATAAGATTTGAGAAATTGTTTGTTGATTCTTGGAATCGAACTCTAAACAAGTTAAGAGTGTTTTTGTGAGTGATCGGTTTTAATTTTTTTCGCTTTTCTGGCAATTTACAGAGAAATCGTTTCTGCCCGGAAGGGATCTGGAGTGGTACTTTTTCAGCCCGAGGGACAGAAAATATCCAAATGGATCAAGGACGAACCGAGCGACTGAGGCAGGTTACTGGAAGGCTACAGGAAAGGACCGTAAAGTTAATTCCCATATGCGCGCCATTGGAATGAAGAAGACTCTTGTGTTTTACAGAGGCCGTGCTCCTCACGGTTCTCGAACAGACTGGGTCATGCACGAATATCGCCTTGATGAAAAGGAATGCGAAGGCTCAGCTTGTTTACAGGTTCGAATCCCTTCCCTTTCTCAAAATTTGTCATTCCAAGTTAAATAATTAGTCGGTGTACAGAAATCTTTGTTTTTCTATGTAAGACGGGGTCGTATATAGTGCTATATTTGTGAAAGTGTACTTAAAACTATTGAATAGCTAAGTTGCAAAAAGCCAAGTAGATAATAATTATAATAGTATAGGTTGAAGTGTATTGTTTTTTTACAATTATTATTATTATTATTTATGCCATAGATGTTAGTTTAGTTTAAGTAGATTGAGTGACTATTTCTCACTATTCAATGAAAAATTAAATTATTAAAATTTTGATATATTAAAAATTTATTTTAAATATCTATACCATAGTTATTAAATGCAGTTAAATTATAGAGATTTTCCTTTTTATATAAAATTTGAAATATTTATTCGTAAAATTTTACGAAGTAAATTTAGAAAATTATGTTATTTAATATTATAATATAAAGAATCATGAAGGCTTAATAAATTTTATATAATGGATTTAAAATAATTTTCATTTTTCAGTGTTGTTTAGAAGGTTTTTGCAATCTCGTACCTTAACTAACAATGGGAAACCGCTGACGGTGCTGCCCGGTAAAAATTTTGGGCAACAGTCGAAAAAATAATTTAAATGAAAACGCGGTCGTTTTATCGCATGTATCGCGCTAAAATGCCAATAGGTCGTATCAGTTATAAACTGTAATCCATGATAAAATCACTGAGATGATACTAGCGTGGGAAAAGTTCAATTATATGCTATGTCAAAGAACTTATTTGAAAAGTTAACAACAAATGTTGGAAACATTAACGTTATAACTGATTGTATTGTACGTGAAATCCACAGGATGCCTACGCTCTGTGTCGAGTTTTCAAGAAAAGCGGACCAGGACCCAAAACTGCAGAACAATATGGCGCTACCCTTGAGAATGCGAGCAATTTCTTTAACGAAAACCTGCATACGGAAGATACGTTATCTCCAACACCTCACGAGGAAGACGGCCAAACACATTCAACAATACCATCGGAAACATCTTCTGAAGTTATAAACGAGAATGCAAATTACAGATGGTTACAATTCCTGGCTGATGAAAGTGAAAGCTGCAATATGTACCAGTCACCCAATGAATCTACAACCCATTTCAATGTAAGACCATCAAATAATTCTTCGATGTACATCTCCATTTGGGAGTATTTTTGAATTCATCATATTGATTTTTTTATTTTTATTTTAAACTAATTCTGTTGGGTTTCTCAGGGTGAGAGCAATCCTGGATTTCAAGGTGAATCTTCAATTCCAGTACCATTGAAAGTAGAGAGCCTGACACTTTCCGAGTCCAGGATGCTCACTAGATTCTTTGAGCAAGTGAATTCACCTGCCTCAGACGAAGATGGACTGATACATCAAATTCTCAGAGATGCACAAGAATCTCAGGAGAATAATTATACCAACCAATTCATAAACAACGACTATGCTGATGTAGTCAATGCAGACTATCTTCAAATTGAGGATATCCAATCTGGAAGGAGCTCACAGAAGAAACCCATTACTACTGCTTCAAAACAAGAAGAAGGCGGTGCCTTTCCATTATATGACCATGATTTACACGACCATTATCTTGGAGGTTTCTTTGACATGCAGGATCAACCTCTCTTCTATAATTCTTTTATGCGCCAGAATTCAGATCCAGAGGTGATGTTTGAAAATGCATGGTGATTTAGTTATTTATTATACTGTAATTATCTTTATTTCTGTTTTTTTAAAATTAGAAGAATAAATAAATATTGTTATGACGACAATTTCTCACATGTATGTCTTCCATTTGTTTTTGGCTGGCGTAATGTTTTATTTCGCGTTTAAGCAAAGAAGTTTGAATGTGCAGATTATTTTTAGACAGCTTAATAATTCTCTCCCGGAAGATTTTAGAGGAGGAAACAGCTCTACTGCAGAAGGTATGCTACATGTGCTCTCTTATTTATTATTGTAACGTAGCTTCTATTTACAGGGTTGAATGAGATTTGTGTTTGCAAGGCCTCTTAAATTACATTACGTAAATTAAAAACACTTTCATGCGATTTACATCATTGCTCCAATAAGCCAGCTCTCACATCAAACACCTTTTCTTTAATTCACTCTACAATCGAAGCTATGTTTATGGGGGAAATGTTTAATTTTGTTTCTTGGTGGGCAGATTTCTATATTTTAATGCATTTCTAATATATATTTATAAGTATAATCTAATATATTTTTCAATATGTATTATATTCTTTAAATAATTTTTCCCCCATATTTAGCATTCTAATTATCAACCCCACATCATCATGAATCATATTTCTATCCACCTAAACATATATGTAAAAGTGTAATATCAAATCGATTTAGTTAAAATAGTATTTATACTTTAACTAAACTTGGTTTTAGATATTTCTAGTTATTTAAATATATATGTAAATAAATATTATTTATGTTTATGTATTAAAATATTAATCAATTAATGAGATAAAAATATTTTTTGTAAATTATTATGTCAAGACTATATAAGAAAAAATGTGTAAGCCTTGATAATTTTCTTTCTTTATTATTTTGTTTATCTTGTAAAATAATAAATCATGAATTTTTCATAACTTTAAATCCTTGATATGATATGAAAGAGTTAAGTTCAATTGAAGTTTTCCATATTAATGATCTATGTAAAATAACACTAATTACAATAATACATCATTTATATTGTTATCAACTTATCTTCAATAAATTAACCTCAATTTTTATGTGTTAAAATTAAAATAACTATAAACCCTTGTTTTTACCTCCATACCAAAAATTAAACATAAATTGAAAAAATATAAATGTTGACTCAAACGTTCAACCTCTATTCTGAAAGTTGATAGACATACTAACTCATGTATAGGTCGGAGGCACACGTATACACAATTTCAATTAGTAGCAATTTTATTTTAAAGTCATGAAAAATATAATGCCCCTAACTATTCGGGTTGTTCCATTTATTAAAATTCGTTTTCCATACAAATAAAATCTTTAGCTAGTCCCTCATTAGATGAATAGATGCAACCCTCACTTAGGTTCCAAATTTATTGGTAACTGAACTCTACAACTAAAACAAATGATTTAGTTAAAACATGTGGTCATGTGCCAAATGTATCTTAGTGTCAATTATTGTTTTCCTTATTCTTATGTTTCAGTCACGGTACTGAATCGTGTTCACTGGCAATGATTGTCAAATTCTTTTTATTTGAAATTTCGAGCTACGTCGTATTTCATTTACTTATTTACATCCTATCCTTCAAAGTTTATCTCCAGTTTTGAAACTATAATAAAATTTCTAATGTTTTGAGGCTGTTGCAGGAAATGTGATATTTTTTCCATCAAACAAAACCCAGCCATATAATTATCTAGACAGTAGTGGCGGAAGACACTCTGATACACTACATAGCTTATCTGCACCATATCTACCCTGTTTTACTATTGAGAAGAAACCTTCCGAGATAGAGATGTATCTGAATTTGGTCGACAATGATGTTTCTGACGCGGAGAAGATCAAATCATTGCAGGATTGCCAAACAAAGTTGCAGCTGGAGATGAGCACGTCAGATGACGGGACAACAGTAGAAGAGTTGAGAAACTCATGTGAAGAAACGGAACAGAAAATTATGGCGAAAGAGGAGGAATCAAAAGCTTTTGACGGGGTTTCAAGGTTGGATGGAAATTTTTTCTGGTGGAAGGGTAAGGGAGAAGGTTATTTGGGCCCAATGAACAGTAATACGGCCACTCTATCTACTGTTTCTAGTGATTCTGCTCCACGTCCATTTTACAGAGAAAATAATACCTTATCCGGATCATACCTGTCAAGGACAGGCTTGAGGCATAGATCAGTACTTTGCTCCAGCTCAGAAATTACGCTTTCTGATGTGGAAAAGAAGCAAGTAGAAAACAATGAATGTCATGACGTGGAAAACAATGAATGTCATGAAAGCACGAACCTGGAGAAACAGTGTGGTAAATTGGATAGATTCTCTCACCCAGTAAGTACAAGATCCTCTGGAGCTACAAATGGCCTGTTTATAGTCATAAGCCTTGTGGTTATTGCGTTGTTTATCATATGCTTCATTGTGTTGAAGGGGGAGGGAGAATCTGCTAGGACTTTATCCACAAGTCTATAGGAATCTGAACCAATTATATATATCTGACCCATTCAATGTATATTTATATAAAGCTCTATGGAGGCCTATATTCTTAAATCTATTCCAACAGTCACCTGTAACGTATTGGGAAATATGGTCCCAGGCTTTCAAGTATTTCCAAAAATAAATAAAAATATAGTATATATAAAGTGAAGGCTTATTACTTTTCTGGAAAATGATAATTGTTCTCGTGGGACATCGTTGATCGTTATGATATCCATTCCAATGACTTTTCCTGGTTTAACAAACCTTGAAGAAGAATGTTTGGTTGCAGAATATGCATACATTTGGTATTTGTTTTATTCTTTTCTTTCGTCTTTTTGACTGGAATCGTCGGCGTGCTTGAGACGTAGCCAATCTCTTTGGTTTGTTCTAATTCTTTCTTCACCTTTGGCTTTTTCTTTTGCTTTAGGAATGATGCCACTGGCACTTGCACATTTGGCATCATTGAATGTGCTTTCTGTTTGGTGTTTCGTCGGTGTAATGGATTACATGCAGACGAGAAGTTTGAAATTTGTAGAATCCTTACGTCGCTTTTCCTTATACTCTTCGCAATATGAGATGCTTTGGAAACTTTCACTTTAAAGCCAAAATATCGACGTAGGAAACTTTCGCTATACAAACGTGAGATAAAATACCAGGCACTGAGATTTTCGCCAAGTTATTATGGATGAAGACACTATGATTGAAATTCAACATATGTTGAATAAATTAAATTGAGTGGACTAAAGATATATTCAATATTAATATGGTTAATTGTTATGCTGTTCGTTGAAATGTGTGTTTATATATATATATATATATATATATATATATATATATATTTTGTAATTATGTGTATGAGATAGGTTAATTGTTATAATGGTTAATATGGTTAATTGTTATGCATTAGTTGAAATGTGTGTTTATTAATTTTTTATTTTTATTTTTGTAATTATGTGTATGAGACGGGGTAATTGTTATAATATTGTTGTATTTGTGAGATTATTAATTATTGGTATGAGATCAAATAAATTAATTGTCATAATATTATTTGTATTTGAGTTTATTAATTATTGTGGACTAGGCTTAATTAATTTATATGATATAAGTTTGTAGCATTGCTATCTTTGTGTGTTTAGTAATTAGTTAATTTCTAGTATTATGGTATTAGTTTATATGTATTTTTTTAATAACATTTTGACCCGATAGATGTAAGTGTTATGTACGAATGTATATGTGTTTATATTAATTGTTGATGTGGGACTAATTAACTATTAATAAAGCGAGGTTACTTGAGGAAGGCTATCAATATGCACTAAAGGTGGAAGAGAAATAAGTGTGGAAGCCACAAAGATCACCTTGTGCAAAGAGAAAACTCAACAAAGCTGTACATAAGTTGGTGGTAGAGAGAAGTCTACGCATCATGAAGGCGAGGTGAATTCAACACTTTGCAAAATGAGAGAATAGGTAAAGGAGGAGGGAATGCTACTTAGGATAAAGGATCCGTTGGTCACATAAGAGGTCACATATTATGTGGCACATGTTACTTATGTCAAAAAATAGGGAATAAAGCTTATGAGTGCCCACTTTCCCATAGTGAGGATAAGTGGATTCTACACACTGTGCATGGAATGGAAGATTACATTTCAAACAATGAGGAGGAAATATAAATGGGAGAGGCATTGAAGCTCAATCATAAATTATTAAAACCAATCAAAGAGGAAGTTAGTTTAGAGACAATGAAGACTCTATTTAGAACAACATGTAAGTCTATAGGTAATGTCTACAAATTGATAGTGCATAGCGAGAGAATTGGCAATTCGGTTGTGCAAGAGATGTTTGATAAGATAAGATTGAAGAGGATTAAGCATACAAACCCATCAAATTTTATGTGGTTATAGATAGGACATTAGTTGTTATAGAATGAGAAATGTCTACTGAAATTCCATATTGGGAGAAATGAAGATGAAGTCCCATAGAACATCATTATGTAGACTCTCAAATTTGGAAATTTAGTCTTTGACACTACTTGTTTTGACAGTGCATTCCTGCTAAGACAAACACACTCTTTATATCCCCACTCACTATATTTCGAGGTATCTTGTCTAACTTGTTTATTCATACACACCGATAATTTTATAAATTATGAAAATTAAATGAACAAAATCCATAAAAAATATAAAATTAATAGGATGTGGACATTAGTTCTCATGTTTCTCGTCCCTATGCAAAATTGTATAATTTTTTAAGCTTGTGACATCCAACCTAAACGACCTATATGGTTTTCAACCCACATATACTCCATTTGATATTTCAATTTTGTAATCTTATTTGGATCATTTACTCCTCGAGGCCGGCCTTCTCATAACATTTTACCTTCAAAATCATATATAAGCAAGTTAAATTCAACTCATTTGACAAATGGAAATCATACAAGATTCTATTGACATAGTCACTTCAACACTTTTAAAAGGAACCCAAAGCTCCATAAATATCACCAAATTTCATGCACACTCATTATAGAAACAATGATTACATGTTTAAAGCAACGTACTGTGTTAAGGAATCATCTTCCCTCATTTACAAGCACACAAACATCCCCTTCAAGCATTATAAAGAACTAAACTCAACTCAAGCATTGTCAAGAAGTCTTCAATTACAAAATCTAGCTGCATTCATTCGGATATCACATGCTAGGTAGAGAACAACGTGTGTTTTGAGGTCTCTTTGAAGTAGTTCCAACTTCACCTGGTGTAAGGATTATACTTCAACCTGAATAATATTTGTTTGGGTATCCCACTCATGGATAGGATTTGAGACCTCACTTAGAATATTCGAGAGGGCTTCATAGCATGAGAGACAATTAAGGTTTGAAAAAGATAGAAATTTCTAGCCATGAAACAACTAATTAAAAGAAATTAAAATATTTATCGGAGGGTGAGATCAAATGAATATAGCAATGAAAAACAAGATATATCATGCTAAGTACAAGAAAATATGAAATATAGGAGATGAGAATGACTTATCTTGTATCAAGAGATATGGGTTGATTTCGGGATGGAAACTAACTAAAACAGGTAGGTATGGAATGTGTAAGCTCTTTATAAGAAACTAGAATATGGAACCTCCTTGGACATGACCTCTCAAATGAGGATTGGACCAACCTGAGGACAACGGTGTATGCATCTTTGGGCTATTTGGGTTCATTTTCCACCATGCAAATAGCTTCTATTTGGGTTCGTACGTGGTCATCATGACATATGCACAACTTTGGCCTTGGTGCATCGTTAGGAAGTATCTACTTGTGAATAAAGCTTGGTTCGGCTACCTTGTCGATCACTCTATGCCATTTAAATAACCTCAAATTATGTGTTATGGTTACGCTTGGATGGACCGTTACCCCGTGGCGGTGTATGATTCGTTGACGATGTTGTAACGCTTTGGTATTACACAAAGTTTGATGGGAGGTCAATATTGGGGACTTCGACCAAGTCCGGTGAGGAGAGACGATTTTGATAAGGTTCGGTCTAGTGATATTGTAATGCTAAGGTTACAACATCATTAAGGAAGATAATAACAATTAAAAAATATATATAGATATAATTATATAACTGGTTGTAAAATAGTGATGATAATGTTGTTTTACAAAATTAAAAGGGGAGGTGAAATTGTTATGGGTGGGTACACCCTCATCCTCACCACAAATTGTTGTTTGGTCAACCTTGAGTCATTTTTATTAACTCCAACCAAGAGAAAATGTTTAATGTGGAGTGGACGCCATCCGTCTATCGTTAGAGAGTGGGTGGAGGAGCTCTTATTTTTCCAATTGATGCACATTCATGCCCTTGGAAGCTGTGAAGCTTCTTGTAGAAGCCACGCAGTCTGCAACCTTGTGCCTCATCCAAGGGTTTTGCTCGATTTTTCCTACAAAATGACCTCTTCTCCTTTCGTTTCTCCTCCTCTACGGCTTGGGCGATGGCGTCCTCTGTTCTCCTACATTTTTAGCTTCAACTTTCTTCCTCCATAGCTTGGCATGCATTGGATGGGTGTGGGATTTTGGGAGAGCATCCAGAGCATTGGAAAAGGTAGGGGGCGGTGTTGAATAAAAGGCACACAGGCATGAGCCATTTTCCCTTCCCTAGCTTTTTCATTTGTATTAATTACATGATTATTGCTTGTTCTCCATGTAAACTATTGCTATGTAAATTTTATGTAGCTGCGTGGAAAAAAATTCATTTGAAATGTTGTGTGGTTGTTGTTTGACTTCCCTTTACAGATTGCAGTCTTATTTTTCTAAGATCTACATGGGAATTTTCTTGATATGGTGCATTGCCATTTTTGGGTAATCCTCAGTACAGTATATATATCCTTCTAAATCAAACTGGGCAAACAAACTATAAGATTTATTTTGATTATTTTACTATGCATGCTAGTTGGAATATCATGGGTTCTATATTTAAATATGTGCTGGGAGTTTCTAATCTGTTGGTGTGATCTTTTGTGGTCCTGTTTTTATTCGAATACTTAATATAGTCTAGAATAAAATAATATTACCTTATGGCTTTCGGGTATGGTTAGGTCTGGGATGATTTAGTAAATTTTATATGGTTTGGGATTTAATCGTATAGCTCTCAGTGAAATATTGAGGGCACGATTCAGCGTGTCAATGTTTGCTACATCATTGGTTTTTTCTTTATGACAGTCATAAAAACAAGGGTTTCCATGGAGGTCCCTTGGTTAGCGGAGTTGAACTTGTTCATACCCATTTAGGGGTCGACTTGGTATTCTAATCCATACCTACAACGCATGTATGGGAAGTCCTATATTTGTGTGGAAGTATAAGAGTTTATACAAAATCATATACTAATCTTATGTAAGGCAACAAACTAGTAGCTCTCTCACACGGCAAGGTTGAAGTGTGTTGACCTTGGTTATATGTATATAAGTATGTGCATGTCGAATGCATTTTAGGGATGAGAAATACCAAGGATTCTATCAATTATGAATATGGAAATAAAAATTAAACACACATAAGTTTTCCAAAGTAAATGCTTAACGTTGTTATCCTACTTCAAGTTGAGTAAAGACATCATGCCTTATTAATATTATATTACAACATCTGGGATATAACCCTTAAGCTTCTTAAAACCACTATCTTGTAGGGTAGAAATAGACTTGGGTTGTGAAGAGAGTTGGTCTTGGCGTGTAGCGTTTGCTTGACCTTGCTTGAATATCATTTATTCTATAATGATCTTAATTTTGACATTTATGTACCATCGTTGGATATAGTGGGAATTAATCATGGAGGGTTTTTGATCTAAAGTTCTTGTCTTCTAGTATCTAATGGGTCATGTTTTGCATGGCTTGTATTTATTAATTTCAATCAACTAAAAATCACATGAATTCTCTGCAATATTTATAGATATTGAAAGAAATATCCGGAGAGTGGTTATAATACCCCCTAGGCTCCATGTATATTTTTTGTGGGCTTGTGTGGCACTCTTGGATTCGAGTAGGGATATTGTTAAACTATGAGTATTTTAATTAGTTATCCTAACATTCCCCCTTCATTACGCATTAGGAGAGGAGAATTTACTATTTCATATTGCTCGGGGGTTTTCATATGATTCTCTTATCATGTTCTTTTTGATTGTGAAGTTTGAGAACACCTTCATTATCAACATACATTATCATTACTTAAAACTTCTCTGCAAAAAATAAAAAGGTGTATTATGTGGGAAATATGTGATAATTGGAATGTATGGTGTAAGAGTAACTTTGGATAGAAAATACACATTTTAGCCTTCATATATCAAAAATTGCTTTGCCTTTTGTTAATTTTGGGCATCTATTATGATATACATTCATATTAATTGCATTTGCTTATGTCATGGATCTCGAATGAGAAATGAAATCACGGACTATCCATCATTCAATTAAGTGTTGTCGATGAGATATCTAGAAAGGGAATATGTGACATACTTCTAGTGACCGAGTTCTAAGCCCGAATCCTGTCATGTCGAAAAGCTAACTTAAGATCTTTCTTTGTTTCATCAATCATCTTCAAAGGTTGATAGATCATCGACATTGAGCAATCACCATCTCCCCCTTGCGAGGTAAGAATTGGATTTGACGAATCCATTTGACGAGATCATCAATGATAATCATTAAGGTGTTTGTACACTATTTTTATGGTTCACAATAAATATATATACATAATTGTGTTGTTAGAGGATCCCGATCGACCATGGAAATTGTCTCCTCTATGTTGTTCTACAAGGGCTCGTAAAATTGAAGGCAAATGGGTTTAAAAGAAAAAGAATGTAGAAATATTATTGTTGAAAGAAATACTATAAGAACTTGTGAAAAGGGCTTAACACCTCGTTAATTTACATAGTTGGAAGATTATAAAAGGATGTACTATGTTTTAGCCAGTCCTTACTTATAACATACTTTTTATAGTAAACAGTAATCAATTGGAGTTTGTTTCTGTCGCATCAAACTATAGTCTCTTTATTTCTAAGCTTGTCTTACTTGGCACAAAATCCAATGTCATAAATATCTTCCTAATGGAAATCTGATCAAATCTCATGAACGTGAGACTGTTAGTTTACATTTCATCATGTTAGAGCACCCTAACTGTTTAAGGCTTAATGGAAAATATTAGCTGTTACCTTCTCTTCAACTGTGGTAAAGGAACAAAATCTAACCTTAGCTTTTCACCACCAGGTCCCAAACAGGTAGATAGATCTTGTATACTATTAGGAGATTTGAGACACGTGAAAAAGTCTAGGGATGATTCCCTATGTAATTTCTTTAAAAAAGGATTTGAATGTGTGTATGAGGTTCACCATTTGGGGTTTTGTACTTTGATACTGGATCTTTGCAAAATAAATAAATTGTTTAATACACATCATCAATGTCACGTCCCTGAAGGAGGTTGTAATTCAATCATATAATTCTAATGAGGGCTCAAATTGAAAACAAGTAATCACTAGTACACAAATGAGAAAAGTAGAATGTAATATAATCCAATTAATGTGTTTAAGTCATTTTGTGGTGTGGAGTTAAACATGGAGGTGGAATTTCAATGTGATCCTAAGTTCCCTAAATGATGAATTAAACCCCTTTTTACCAAACA
Organism: Taxus wallichiana var. yunnanensis; assembly: GCA_018340775.1. Taxonomy (NCBI): domain Eukaryota; kingdom Viridiplantae; phylum Streptophyta; class Pinopsida; order Cupressales; family Taxaceae; genus Taxus; species Taxus wallichiana. Next base: position 819,443,525 of record CM031238.1, read on the forward strand.
TCATGTTATGGGGTAGTGGGTATACGTGGTGAAAATAGGGAATCATGTGCTTGAGGTTTTGGGCGTAAACTCTCTTTAACCCCTTTAATCATGGTTGTAGCTTGTTAAGAGAGATTGAATGCGTCGTTAAATTTGTAAAGTTTGTTGTAGGGGTGTCCAATAACTTTGTTGAGTCCTCAACAAGGTGTGAGGTTATCTAATCCAATGTCTTCTCATTTTCAGCATCATTTTGTAATTTTCCCTTAAACCCAAATTCTTAGTGGAGTGTGGAAATCTTCTCCTTAGGGCCATGTTGTTTTAAACCCTAAGTAAAGTAGAAAGAAACTCATTAAGTTGTTATAACTAAAAACATTGATTGGCATCCTTAGTAAATGAATGCAAACATGGGAGGTTGAGTAACTTAGTTACCCCTGAACTTGGAGAGGCCGAGTCATTATAATCTTACCTGTAACCTAACTACATTGTTTAATATGCAAAACAAAAAGAGAAACAAGCAAATTAGAAGAAATCTCTACAAGTTAAGTGGTACTCAGAATTAAAGTTTTGCAACCTAGTTTATAATAGAATGATGAACCACAATGGTAAGGGTTTTGTAGCTTGTTTATGGCCAAGATTGAATTATAATAGTAATATTTTCAATACCCTAAAAAAATGATGTCTTCCAAATGGGCCCATACATATGTTTACTCTGTAGTCAAGCCTTTTGGTTGAGTCAATCATTGGGGAATGTTGTCCGATGTGCATCGTGTGCTTTCCATTTTATGATCATTTGATGATGTCATGTAAGCATCTCTTGTGTTATGTGTTGTTGTCTTTAGCGACCCCATGTTTGACATGTGTGTTATGTTGTGGGAAGTCAAAAAATATATTTCCGATATTTTTCACTTTTTTTTTGTGTGTTATTTTGTGGGCATTACACTTGGTATCAGAGCGAGGTTCATGCTCTCAAACCTCTGGGATGGATTGGAGCTGTGATGCTTTTGGCATGGTGGTGGTGGAGATTTGGAAGAGTAATGTGATGGATGTTGTGATGTGACCAATGTTGTAATTGTGATATTAGGAACACTCTTGTTGTGCATGCCACTTAATGTGCATTTGTTACCATGATGATGTACTTGTGATGATATTATTCACCCTTCTTTTCATGGATTGTATGATGATTTCATGTGTGATGTGCGACCTTTGGTGCGTAAAGAGAATGATATTGGGGATTACAGAGTGTTGGAGTGTCTTGTTATCCTATGAGATGTAATTGTGCATGTGAGCTTTGTACAGTGACTCAGAATGTATTGTGATGTCGCCACCGTGTTGTGATGAATCTTAGGTGTGACCATGTTGTATTGCAATGAGCTATATGTTGAAATGTTAGTCATTGTGTTTCACCTTTCACATAATTCATGTAATGTGTTATGTTTCATGTTGTGAATAAGGGGCATATGGTGATTGTATGACCCCCTATCATATAGTACTTGTACCTTGGGTACACTAAGTGGAAATGTGATGTGTCGTAACCCGTGAAAGTGATGATTGGGATTATACCTTATATATACCATGCGTATGATGCTATGGTTAATGTTTGTGAATCTCCATTGTGTTTGTGATATAGTTATGTATTATGTTGTAAACCTTACACTAACCGGTCCTAATGGAATTGGCAAAAGTGCATGTTGGAGGGAGGAAACGTGTACCGTTGACCAATCACTTGAGTTGAGTACAAGATAGGAAGTGGAGTCTTAAATAGACTGAAAACCCAAATTTGTTTGTTTGGTATGTATGATACTTGCTCAAGGGTTTTTGTGGGTTACAATTTAATGGGAGCTTGCCAAACACCAAGGGGGACTTACTAATTAGTCTTAGGAGGTTATAGGAAATCGATCCAACATTGAATTGAATTTTCTTCGAGAGATTTGCCACCATCAAGAGAGATTACTTGTCGAGTTGTGAGAGAGGAGATTGAATTATAATGTTGGAGATCTTGAGGAGAGTGCAGATCTATTTGTTTTATGTTGGCCATCAGTAGGACAGATTGGCTATTGAGGTGTGTCGCAAACTTGAGCCAAAGGGAACCATCAAGTTGGAGGAAAATCCAAGTTGAGGTGCCGAGTTTAGGAACAACTTGCCATGCCAGGAGACTCGCGAGTTTGAGCGGGATGTAAGATTTGATCTATGCCAATAAAGTGAGGAGATTTTGAATATAATGTTGGAGATTAAATGAGGGAGCTCGCTCTACCAAGATGACTATATGAGAACTTTATGCAATAATGGCCATGAAACTCGTAAAATGAATATAGGAGAGTCCAAAACAATGGCTAAGTCAATGCATTACTAAGTGGGAGTTGAAAGTTTAGATTGGAAAACCTTTTAATGCAATGTAATGTTTTTCTTCAATCATGAGATAAAAGCACAATAAAATGTCCCACTTTTTGGAACTCCCATTATAAACATGAATTTTCAGTTTCATTGATTTTCTAAAGGTAATAGGGACGCATTCATGAAATTCCACAAACTAACGAAATGTTGTATTTAGAGTGTAGAATACATGTAAATTTTTTTAAAAAAATTACAAAAAAATGGTCTTTTCTTAATTTTATTCATACGTTGTTTCTTATGTTATAAAAGAGTTTGAGCGGGATGAAAATAAAGATCACCATGAAATTTTAGATATATGTTTAAGATTTGAATTTTGAGGTGCTGTCAAATTTTCATATTTTGTAGACTTATATTTTTTTTTGATTAATTATTTAGTAAAAATATTTTCAAATAGTGGGTACAAATGTTTATGCCAATAAGGAGCATTTTATGGAGATGAGTTTGGGTGTCAGGTAAGATGAAGTTAAATGTAGGGATTTTAATTTTTCAATTTTTTTGATATTTTTGCTATTTTTCAAATCAAGATGACTATATGATAATATGTAGAGTCATATTTTTAAAAATAGAAATTATATTTTTAGAAAGCTAATAAAATTTTGATTTTGTGTTAAATTTTTTAATTTTATTCATTCGTTAATAATACGTGGCTCACTTTTGGCATAAAATTATCCTCCAAATGGATTTGGCGCCAAAATGAATATACAATCAATCCACATAACAAGGGGGTTCGTGTGAACTGCGTGAACCCCCTTCGCTGAACCCCTAAACCTTAAATGCAAATCTATATGCATCTATATAAGTCACGCAAAATTATTTGAATTCGAGGATTTGATGAAAGTTCGCGCGAACTACTTTTTTCATCCTACGTGGCAGTTCAGCGTGCGAAGGGGGTTCACGGGAAAACCTTTTAATGCGATGTAATGTTTTTCTTGACAAAATGGGACAAAAATTAGTGATCTACAAAATCTCCATTGTATATATTTTAATAATCTATAGTTCAAATCTTGTAACTCTACAAGAAGAGATGCATAATAGATATTTCAAATCCTTCACTACATTTAACACTTTAATCAGTAAAAACCTAAAAATAGATTTGATTGTAATAATTATATAGAGACTTTATAGTCAATTATTTTTTAATTTGATTTTGAGGATGAAATCTGTGAATGAAATGGAATGGAAATTTTGGGTAGATTAGGTAGTGGAAAGAGAGAAGGAAGTGTAGATGAATGGTGAATGTCAATGGGTTCACACGAGGTCCGTGGTATCCGCTATTACCATTGAGAAACATGCAAGAAACAAACTTTAAAGTTCGCATGAGGTTTGTGGTATCACCCCATCCTTTGTTTGCATTGTTTTGATAGAAATGACAAATAGATAGAGCACATACATGGGATCCATGTTGTACATGGTCTGCGCACCATAGTTACCAAATCTGGTCGGATCTCGTACAAAACCGCCGAGATCTAGATTTTTCAAGCCGACTCGCTATAATTCGGTCCAGTCGGCTCTAATTTAGGAATTTGTTTTTTTATAATATTTTATATAGTTTTCTAGAAAAAATAGTCAACTATCAACCCTTTATATTAAAAAATATAACATTTTACATTACATTAATGAATTTTTCATTGTATTTGTCAAATTTTCATATTATAAAATTCAACTCATACATGTTTTGGACTAGATTTTTCTGAACTTTTTCAAGAATTCTGGATTTTTGGATTTTTTCCCCTCCTGGTTGGATCCATATTTCTAGCACTGGTAACTAGTCTGCATTGCTTACTGTTGCCTTAGTCTACTTGAAAAAACAAAATCGAGTGAGGTGAATGTCAGAGAGGTCTAGTAGGAAACTTGCCTTGACACCAAATGTGGGTCTTACCCCATATTTGGAATGAGCCTATGCTAAAAAAGAATTCAATTAACATTATTATTTCTCAAAACATGTTACACATATATAAGAGTCCTATTACAACTCCTATAACAACTCTACAAACTTCTAACACTTATCTAGGTGGGTTGTTCAACCACCTTAATTCTCTCTCCTTGAACATCTCTCACTATGTTCTTAGCTAGAAACACCCCCACCCCCCGTATCCACCCTAAAATGTTTCTGGTATGAAAAGGGGTACGAAACATCTAGAAATGTCCCGGAATCACTGGGATGTTTCTGGAATTTTTTGACATTTATGGGAAGTTTTCGGCGTTTCTAATAATTTTTTGATGTTTTCGGGACATTTCGTGGCTTATATATTATAAGAAAGAGTTTATTCCAGTTTATTGTTGTGTTATTCCACTTAATATTTTCAAATATAGCCTATATTTCTGCTCAAAGAATCTTCCAAACCTAGGAATAAGTTACAATGTGCTCAACTGTAAAGTCTTATAACATTAAAACTATACTACTAACAAGGAGGCACATTAAACAAGCCTAAAGATAGTTTGGGTTAGAGTAATAATCCAAAGAAAATAGGAAGAATCTAGCAGAAACCAAGAAATGCCAGGCTAGAAAGTTTTAGTATGAGAAGAAGCACAGAGAAAATAACAAGAAGACAAAAGTGCACTGCATCAAATGACTCAGGCAAGGTGAATTTATTATGAGAGGAGTGGTTACATTTGGTTACATTTGGTTATTGGTTACAACCTCCTCAACTGTCTAGAACCGTATGGTTCATTCTATATATTCAACACCCCCTTAATGAATAACCTTGAAACAACACCAAGTTTATCTCTAAACTTGACAAATAATAAAGGACCAAGAGGTTTAGTCATTACATCAGTAGGACGATTTGCGAAGGACACAAATGAAGAAAGATTTCATCGAAATCAACCAAGTAGCGAATATAATGATAATGAATCCCAATATGTTTAGTGAGGGCATAATATAAAGGATTCTTCACCATCTCTAGAACACCTTGATTATCACAAATGAGTGAAAGAGGTGTAGTAGTAGTTCTGGGAAATTTAAAATCAGTCAGAATCGACGAAACCATATTGTTTTGCAAATGACACTAACAATAACCTTGTATTCCACTTTAGTAGAAGAGATGCCAACAGTAGGATGAAGTTTACTCTGCCAAGAAACAACTCTTGAACCAAAAGAGAAGATATATCTTATGGTATATTTGAGTATCTACAGATCCTCCCCAATTAGAGTCGATATAGGCAATCAATCTGAAATCTGAAATTTGTAACTCTTTGATATAGAATGCCAAAGTCAAGAGTTCCTTTGACATATCGTAGAACTTGTTTTGTTGCTACTCAGTGAATGAGTTTTGGTTTAGATAAAAACTGAGAGAGATAGCTGATAGCAAAACATGAATTCGGTCGTGTAGTTAGATAGATCAAACTACCCACCAACTGTTTATATAATGACTCATTAGCCGACGGTGAATCATCATAAGCTGAGAGTTTTAGCCCGACCTCCATAGGTGTAGAAGAATTACAATCATACATCTAAAATTTCTATAAAGAGTTCATGATTGATGGCCGAAGAACAATGATTATTGATTGCTATATTTCAATACAAAAGTGCAAGCCATTATATAGGCTGCGTGAGGGAGGACAGGAGAAAAACAATTATGTAACTGTTTACTAACAACAACTAACAATGTATTATTAACTAATGCACTAACATTCCCCCCTTAATACATTGCTCTTACAAATGTACCCCCTAAACAAATCAAACTTCACCTTGCCTAGAGGCTTGGTGAGAATATCTGCAACCTGAAAATTAGTAGGGCAGTACTGGAGCTAAATTTGGTGGTTCAAGACCTGTTCATGAATGTAGTGACATTCCACCTCAATATGCTTTGTACATTCATGAAAAACAAGATTCTTCACAAGCTTCAACACACCTTGATTGTCGCAGTGAATGATGGGAGGTTTCTCTTCAGGAATCCCTATATCTGTAAGAATGCGACATAACCAAATTGCTTCGCACACAGCTCCTTGTGTAACGTGGTATTCAGCCTCAGTGGATGAGAGAGAAACAACAGTTTGCTTCTTGCTAATCCATGAGATAGGTCCAGATCTGAGATGAAAAACATATCTTGAAGTGGATTTCCTGTCATCAACGGATCCTGCAAATTCCGAGTCTGTATATCCCTGTAAGAAGAACTGAGTGTTTTTCGATACTCCAGACCAAAGTCAAATATACCTCGGACATATCTCAACACATGCTTTGCTGCTATCCAATGACATTTCTTTGGGTCCTACATAAATCTGGTGAGATAGCTCACTGCAAAGCAAAGATCTGGTCTAGTATAAGTCAAGTAAATGAGACTCCCCACAAGCTGCCTATAGTGAGTACCATCTACCTATGGTGAATCCTGGAATCTAGATAATTGCAAACCTTTCTCCATAGGAGTGGACATTGGTTTACAATCTGACATTCCATACTTTTCCAGGAGTGTCTTGGCATATTTCATCTGGGAGATGAAGATATGATTCTTCTTCTGCCATATCTCTAAACCAAGATAGTAGTGAAGTAGCCCCAAATCGGTCATGTCGAAGGATTTCTTCATATCATTCTTTACATCATCTACAAGATTGTCAGAACTTCCTGTGATCACAAGATCATCTACGTACAAAACTAGAATGAAAATCTCTATTCCTACCTTCTTGATATACAAATTTGTATATGAGGGGCTACGAGTGAATCCATGCTGCAATAGGTGATCATCAATTTTTATATACCATTCCCTAGGTGCTTGTTTGAGTCCATAAAGAGACTTTATCAGATGACATACCTTGTGTGGTTGATGCTCGTCTACAAACCCTTCAGGTTGGGCCATGTATACTTCTTCTTTTAGATCACCATTTAGAAAAGCACTCTTGACATCCATCTGCTAAAGTTTCCATCCATTTTGTGCTGCTAGTGCACAGACAACTCTGATGGTTTTGATCTTCGCAGTGGGTGTAAAGGTCTCATCATAGTCAATTCCTTCTTGCTGAGCATAACCCTTTGCAACAAGTCATGCTTTTTGTTTGTCGATTGAACCATCTGCCTTATATTTTGTTTTGAAAATCCATTTGCCAATGGATTTCTTACCTAGAGGTAGATCGACAAGTTCCCATGTCTGATTCTAAATTAGGGAATCATATTCAAGCATCCATAGCCTGTTTCCACTGTGGTTGGTCTAATGCCTCATGAACAGTGTCAGGTTCGGTGCTCTCAACAACTGAACTCATGAGTGCAAAATTTACCTCATGTCTGGCTTGACTTCGTGTTCTTCCTCCCGTAGAAGTACCTGGAAGTGAGTTTAGGTGTGCATCCCTAATAGTATTCTGGACCCATTTCGGACGTTGGTGCTACTGTTGATGTGAAGATGTGTTTTCCAGTGTGCCAAGATCAACGAACAAGTCTCCACTCAACTCTTCTTCTCTCGAGAAGAATCATCTTTCCCATCATCTGGATGTGTGAGCAATCTATGTGACGAGGTTGGATCTTGGATCTCCATTGTGTGTAGGGAGTTAAAGGATGACTCATCACATACCACATCTCGAATCTCGTAGATCTTCTTCGTCTCATGATCCATGAGATGATATGCCTTTGAGGTAGTACTATACCCCAAGAAAAGACATGGCAGTGTCTTTGGATCGATCTTCTTCCTTCTCTTATATGGAACATGCATATATGCAGTATAACCAAAAACTCTCAAATAATGAATAGAAGGTTTACGACTAGTCCATACCTCTTCGGTGTCTTGTTCTACAAGATCTTCGTGGGTGCCCGGTTGAGTAGATACACTATTGTCTGGACTACTTCTACCCAAAAATGATCCTCCAACTTGGCAGTGGAGAGCATACAATGAGCCATCTCCATGATAGTCCTATTGTGGCACTCGGAAATCCCGTTCTATTGGGGCATGTAGGGTGTAGTCAGATGTTGTTGAATGCCATGCTACTTCAGGTATGCTAATAACTTCTTTGACACAAATTCCCCCCTTGATCTAAGCGGAGGAGAAGAAGAGGCTTCCCAAACTGCCTAGTGGCTTGTTGGTAAAAGGTTTGGAAATTGGCAAATGCCTCACTCTTCTTCTAGGAGGAAATATACCCACATTTTCCATGAGTAATCATCAATGATGAGCTGGAAGTACTCAAAACCTTGGAAGCTAGCTGGCAGGGGTCCACACAGATCGATGTGAACAACTGAAGATGCTCGTAGAATGATAAGAGCTCTGTTTGAATGGACCTTTATGTTGTTTTCCCGCAAGACATCCCGAGCAAACAGGTAAGGAATGGGAGAGTGGAGGAAGCCCTCTTACCATTTCCTTGGCACTGAGCTAATGCAAGAGCCCCAGCAGAAAGATGACCATATCGAAAGTGCCATAGTGTAGTGGACTCCGCCATTGAAGTAGAGAGAGAAATGCTAGATGAAGTGACCGCATCCAGTGCAAATAGATGGCCCTTCAGAAATGCTTGAGAAATTACTGAATCTCCCTAGGAAATGATGCAGGACTTGACCCCTTTCTCAACAAAGAATTCAACCTGCATTCGATGGTTAAGAAGTTGACTCATAGACAAAAGATTTGAGGTCAAACCTGGAACATATAACACCTTCATGAGTGTACATCTTCGTGTTCCAAGAGGAATGATGACATCACCAATCCCGCCACAATATACTCCTGATTTTCTGCGATGGTGATCCGATCTCTAGTGGGCGGTCACTCAAAGTATGGAACAACTTCTTATTGCCAGTCATGTGTTTGTTGGCACCGAATCAATCAACCAGACATCTTTTGATGGCTGCAAAGTCTGTGAGACTAGAACAATGTCAGAATGAGTCGTGTCTGGAACCTCTTCATCGGAGGTGGCATCCTGCTGAGCAGAAATGTGACCCTTCTGCCTTTGATTATGAGCACACCATTGGGATTTCTTGGAATATCCTTGGCCAGAAGTTCTCTCTTCACCAGAGTTGCCATACTTGCGACCGTTGTAATAACAGTTCGTAGTCGTGTGTGTATCCGTGGAGAAAATGTGGCACCATCGATCCACCTTGTTGTTCTGCTACTTTTGGGGTGGCCGTTGTGGTGGCTCTGAGAAGATTGCTCTTGAGGATGTTGCTTTTGATTCTGGGGGGCTGACTACCCTTTCGAGGCTTATGCTTTTGCCTCGTGATGAGAGCCTTGTCTTCGAAGGATTCTTGAACATTCTGCATGGCTTCTTCCTGCTGGAGATAATTCACCAGGGTGGAAAAACTCACCTCCTATTGAGTGATGGTCAACGTGGTGATTAGTGTCTAAAACCGGGAAGGAAGAGCTCGCAAGGTGAGCGGGACTAACAACTTTTGTCCACTAGTTCACCGAGAGTAGAGAGTTCTGCACGTAACTTGGCCACATGCCGTAAGAAGGCTTCTACTGATTCGCCATCATGCATACTCATCGTGTGAAGCTTTGTCTGAAGATGTAACTTTGTCGTCAGATTCTTGGCTTCATAGATGGTACACAACGCGGTCCATGCCTGAGAAGAAGTGGTTTCTTCCCGAATGTAAGGTTGCACCTCATCAGAAAGGCTCAGGGTGATAAGCATTAGTGCTTTTGCATCAGCCTTTTCATATTTAACCAATAGATCAACATCTGTGGGAGGGGTGTCTTTGCCAGAAATGATCCCCCAAAGATCTTCAAACTAAAGAATTGTCCGCATCTTGGTTTTCCATGCGGAAAAATTTGGCCCTTTCAAGAGTTGGGCATCGGATAGCAATATTTTTGGAGCAGACATTTTCAAAAAAACTCAAAATTGTATTTTTTATTTTTTTTTTTCAAAAATGGCTACAATTCTTACTAAAGGAATCTATCCCGAAGATGGGCTCTATAGGCTCGTGCAGTGAGACGCGGATGCTCCTGTGGGCATTCTACTTCGCGTTCATCATCTGCATCATAACCATGTTCAAGTTCTACACGAATCTATCGTGCTTGACATCGAACATCAAACCAAAAATACTCCAATAGTCCTCGCACACAATCTCATCAAAGAGAATATTCCCAGTGTTGTGGAGCTCATTGACCAAGGCAAAGAATAGTCCAGTGGTGTCTTCATTGTCACTCAATGCCCAAATATTTTGTGCATTACTCGTGGTGCTTTGTGCATCCGAAATTTGTGACATACGCACACACATGGTTTTGTAATTTGCAGGCTTTGCTTACACGCATAGGGCTCATATTTCTATGGGCTTTTGGATGGTCTTCCACGTGGTTCTACAGGAAACAATGATTCATTCGCTAGCTAGGTCTTCTAACGGCTCTGGTATGGTAGTCAAAACAAAGAAGCATGGCTCTCGCTCAACAATGAAAGTCTGAATCAATCACTATAGATGTTGGTCGCTTCAGAGAGGATCCAACAATGTCTCCTTCCCTGGCCGTTGTCCACACACAACAAATTCTCCTTGTCTTCCACGCTGCAAATGATGGCTAGAGATGGCGCTGGCTTGGGCTCCTTCCACGCACAATATACACACAACAAGTTTCCTCCCACCACGTGTTCAACAAAGTCTTCTCTAGCTCTTCCTTCCACACGCACAACAACCAATCTACAAACTAATGCCTCCAATTACACGTAGGCAGAGATCAATGGTGCTCTTTCAGGAAAATTCCAAAGAAAGACTTGCACATCTTAATGGATGCCAAACAGGTGCAAGTCACTGGGTAAAAGCCAACACAGGTTGCTCCACTTCAACACAGAGTAGTTTCTCCACCACGCACTGCACAACACACCAAATCCTCCACGCATAGCAAAACTCCACCGGCTCTGATACCAATGATGGCCGAAGAATAATGATTATTGATTGCTATATTTCAATACAGAAGTGCAAGCCATTATATAGGTTGCGTGAGGGAGGACAAGAGAAAAATAGTTATGTAACTGTTTACTAACAACAACTAACAATGTATTATTAACTAATGCACTAACAAAGTGACATACTTAACTTGAGAAATGAAAATCAAGTGATCATGTTGCTGAATTCTACACCAAGATAATAGTGAAGGAGGCTTAAATTAGTCATGTTAAAAGCAACACATAAATCAAATTTTACCTTATGAATCGCAAATACTCCACTTCCTGTGATGGAAAGGTCATCAACATACACAATAACAATCACAATGTCATTATCATTGCTTTTGACATAGAGATTTAGATCAGAATGACTCTGTGTGAAGCTTGAATCTTGAGATGTATCTATTTTGATGTACTAGGCTCAAGGAGCCTGCTTAAGTCCATACAAGGACTTAATCAATCTGCATACCAAATGCACATGACCACAAGCTTGAAAATCCTCGAGTTGTGTCATATACAATTATTCCTCCAAATCCCCATTCAGAAAGCACTTTTGGACGTCAATCTAATACACTTTCCAACCAAATTGAGCAACACAAGAAAGAAGAATCGAAAAGTGACCCTCTTCGTAGTAGGAGCAAATGTTTCTTCATAATCTATCCCCTCTTGTTACTAAAATCCTTTCACAACAAGATGAGCCTTGTACTTATCCAAAGTACCATCTATTTTACACTTGATTTTACACACCCATTTACAGCCAATGGGATGTTTCCTTGGAGGTAATGGCACTAACTTTCAGGGATTATTTTTAATCAAGGCATCAAATGTTGGCATGTTGTGGTTTAGGTGTTGTCTTTGATCCAAAACCCCATTAATGACAAAGTGATTGATGGATTAGGGTCAGAGCATGCTAAGGATGATGATGACATGCAAATTTATGGGTGTTCATGGTGATATTAGGTGTTTTAGTGAGAATTGCTTGTTTTAGCAAGCCTAAGCATGTGACTTAGTTAGCCTAGGTGACATTGCATGGTGGCATGAGCTTCTTGGTGACTTGAGAAGCATGATGACATGAAAAATAGCATGATTAGAGAGTTTCTAGGCACTCACATGAGTTTCAGGATTCAGATATAGAGTGGAGACCAAGTTTCAGGTGGTCATTTGGACTAGGTATGGATGCTAGGAGGTATGAGATTGAGTTGTGGAGCTATATGAGCTCATGGATGCAAGTAGTTAGTTTTATTATGGTTTAATCAGTATGTTAGGGTCTTTTGGAGAGTTTCTATGATGATTTATAGTGTTATTTTAGTTGACCCTAGCCTTTACAATAAAACCCTAAGGGCTAGCTATGCAAGTCTTAATGGTTGGAAATATTGAGAGTTATTTGTGACATGGTGATGATTGAAGATGTTATTAGGATGTGTCATGATGATGTGGGAAAAATTACAAGTTTCCACGATGAGTATTCTGCATGTTATGTCAGTTTTGGTGAAACATGGATCATGAAAAAGGTCATTTCTAGCTTCGAATTGGGTCTTCGATGCTCACCTTGAATTGTGTGCTTTGCATGGGACCTTTTGGATTTTAGGGATGTTTATAAATTTATTCTATAAGGTTTCACAAAAATAATGAGGTCATTTCATCGTTAGGTTTTTATGAACGAATGTTAAGAAGGTAAACAACTCTTTATGTGTTTAAAACCCTAGCTCAAAAGTGGTAGGAGAGAAAATGCTCCTAAGTGGCCAGAATTGTTTGCTAGTGCATTGATGATGATTTTATCTTGTATAGGACTCCTCTAGGTTTCTAGAAAGGTATGATAGAGCTTATGATGACGAGTGGGCCCCACTAGAACAAATCAATTTCTGAGGAAGTTTAGTTTGGGACAAGGTTTTCCAAAGGAGTTGAAAACTAAATGATCATTATGTGATGTATGTGAGTTTTTATTAATTTCCATGATGGTTTTAGGTCATGGTGATGTAGTTGAATGGTCAAGTATGCTTCATTTATATTGGTTTGGTCAAATAACAGTTTTGGGACAATTTTAGGTAGTCTGCAAAGATCATTGGATGAATGACTTTCACTTGGATTTGGAAGGAGTTCCAATATGTTATGGAAAGATGATTTAGAGATATTTCCAATGGTATAAGTTTGGTCTCATGATGAGTTGATTTTATGTGGTTTCTAGGTCAGTTTGTGAGCAAGAAGGTTTCTTGCTTTTCAGGACATGACTACTTTTGCTGAAAGATTGAGTTGATTGGAGCATCAAATGGATGAGTTGATGCTTGCTACCACCTGGAAAGTGAAGAGGGGTGAATTTTTAATCTATTGAATTAATTTTGAGGTCTTGAATGTATCAAGGGTGCAAACTAGTTGAGTTTGCAAAACTAGTTTTTGGGCAGCTTGTTTTGGTGAAGGAAAAAGTAGTTGTGGTTTGAATACATGGATGTTTCATGATGTCTAACTTACTTAGAAGTGTTTTATAGGTTCTAAGATTTCTATTAAGTTGTCACATTCCATAGTTGAGTTCATATTGAGGGGTCTTGAGGCCCAAAGGTAAAATCAGGTTATTGGAAATCAACTGTTTTGTGAAGGAAATGAGCTAGTGGGCCCATTAAATGAAATAATCATAATGTGATTGGTTCAATTAAAGTGTGACCATGGATGATTCTTAAATGTCATATAAAATATGTGTGGTATTTTAGATCTTGACTAAAAATAGTTTTTGTGTTAGAGGATTTTTCTCAATCCAATGGTAGGATTTTGAGATTTGTTGGTGCATGATAAGTGGTTTTGGCATGGCCAGCCTACTTGAGTCATATGTGACATTTTAAAGATGATGTGGTTGAAATAAAGGAGGGAAAATGACCTATTTTGAATTTGAATGAAGGAGAGCTTATAAAAGTGAAGTTTTGGGTGCTTTTGTGAGCTAGTTGAGTGAGTATGAAAAGTGCGACTTGGGTGTGATTGATTTGAAGGTGTGTGAGCTGATAAAGTGTATGCACAGAGTGAAGAATGTTTGTAGATGTGTGTGCAAGGGTTTGATGCTTTGAGAAGTGAATAAAGTGCTAGTTTGTGAGAGTTGAAGACTAAGTGGTTCAAGGAGTGTGAGCTAAATTTGTGATCTCTATCAGTTGTGGCAACAACAATACATTAGATATCTTCATCATAATGTGGTTGAGTGGGTGCTTGATCATATTGGGGTTATATCCTCCTTGTGGAGTTGGTGCTTCAAAAAACTAGGGGTTGGTGCTCCTTGTGGGGTTGGTGCCTCACTAAATTTGAAACATATCAATATAAAGATTGTGTTTCAGTGGGTTTTCTTCCCCTTGAGGGTTTCCCACTTATATCTTGTGTCATTGTGTTGATTCTCTTGTTCATGGTTCATTGCATGTATGGTATTTGATATTGTGCACACATTAATGGTTGGATAAGTGGTTTTGTGATTTGAATAAGTAATCTGAAATCTGATTTAATTTTGTAAGGTGATTCACCCCCCCTCGTAGGAGGGTCCATTGTGCTTCCAACATCACATTCTAGTTGCAATGTAATTTTGTTTTCTTGCTATTTTCTCTGTGCTTCTTCTCATACTAACAACATAATATGAACATCCCTAATACCTTCTACAACATGTGATCTTCCATCCCCTAAAGTAAATAAATCGGAAGAACAAGAATGAAAATTGGCATACCAATCTTTTTGACATGTGAAATCTTTGTGATGCTCCGGAATAAAAGCCAAAAAGCGAGTAGGGCTGCCATTACTCGTGGAAGATGCCATGAGAGCATATTAATCTTCTAACTCATGTTCAACTATAGCCACATGTGCCTGCCCCTTCTGCTTCTTCAAGGCATTGATTCATTTCGATAGTCCTTCACATGACCAAGTTTGTGATAATAGTAACATCTCACTTGATGTTTAGAAGAGGAAGGGGATGTCTTAGCCTATCATTTCCACTTTTCCTTTTGGAATGATCAAAAAAGTGCTCTAAATATCGTCCTAGAACTGGACTCTTGATCCCGTGTCTATCTTCATTCCTTTTGCAATGGTAGAACTCACCTTGTCAAACGTAAGAGTTTTACTCTCAACCATTAAATGAAGGGCCTCAACTAATGACTCATATAAAGAAGGAAAGATATTTAGAACCAAAGCCACCATATCATCATCATTCACCTTTTTTATTTATGGAAGATAATTGGTCTTAGAGGTCTTTCATCCGAAGTAGGTGCTCACATAGCGATCCACTTGTAGCTTCAAAGCAAACAATGTATTTTTCATAGTTACGAGATGGGGGACGACGGGATGGGGTTTCAGGGACGGCGCTGAAAAAAACTTCTAAATTTTGGGGACGATAGGGGGACAACTAATCAAAAAATATATAAATATTTGAAATATAAAGATATAGTGACTAAATTATATAAATAAGCTGAAATAAAACCATTTGAGATTTAAATAAGGTGAAACTTGAACTCATAAACATCAAATACATTCCTTAATACTATAATATCAATATGTTAATGTCATAAATTGAAAATTCATAATACATATTTGAATTTTTTTAATATATTCAAAAATATAAAAATAAAACCATTCTAAATTATGATTGATCAAGTGAAAATAGCTGATATTAATATCATTAATCTCATAGCCAAATACACCAACAATTGTCTATTGTCAATATTACAAAAAAAGAGGACAACTACAAGTATCAGCCTAAAAATTAGAATCAACATCTCGAAACAATATCCATGAACTCCTCCTTGATGGTACTATCATCCTCATCCTCATAAGCCCAATCAATCCCCCGCTGCAGTATTGTCCTCCCCAAGCTCTCTCGGCTCCTCGGGATCTACATCCCACCGTAATGTTGGGGTTTGTTTGTACTTAGGTGTCTTGTGATCCATAAGATGCAAAGCATTGTGTACAACTACAAGCTTCTTTGCTCTCACAGAGGTAAGCCTATTCCTCTTAACAGAGTGTATCCAACCATATGTAGACCAGTTCCTCTCAAAGGTAGAGGAGCTAGAAACTTGGGAAAGGACGTGAATGACAAGTGGTCGCAGTAGTCCTGGAAGCCCATACAGTCGCCACCAACTCACTAGCTTCTCCTGTGCTATTGTTACCCTATCCGCCTTTGTTGATGTTTTGTACCCATCAAGTTTAGTGAAGTTGAGCCACTCCAATCTGATCTATGAAGCCTCCTGTGGAGTGTACATTTTTTTAAAGGCCTTCATAAGGCCCTTCTTCACCTCATCATCATCCAATGGGATAACTTTTCCTAACCTCTCCACATACCATTTGGGATTCAGTGCATACACAACAATATGAAGAGGAGTGTTCAACTTCTCCCATCTCCGTTGAATAATGGGATGTATATATTCATTATAGAACTCCAAAGTGGGGTCCCTACCCAAATAAGCGCCTTCATTTTCCCAAGCACTCATATATCTCACCAAGATTGGGTCGGTTAGAATCCCCATATTTGATGACACTAAAAATGGAGCTATGATTGATATGATGTATTTCATATCAACCCAAAATGTTTCCCGTAACACCACTTCCTTCACTCTTTTCCCTTCATTTGTCTTGGACTCATGCCACCTAGTCCAATCTTGTGTCATAATCATAATTTGTAGGGGCTCCTACAACTCAAAAATCCTCTCCAACAAAATAAAATAGGATGTAAAGTGGGTGTCAACTGGTTTCAAAAAAAAATTCTTAAATTTTTTTTGAAAAATGCCAATGATGTGTGGTGATTACATATGAACTTCTGCACATCCTTGGCCTTAGTCACTATCTGGTTGACCCACTGAATCTTCCCTATGTCTTTCAGTGCATTGTTCATGGCATGCACACAACATGGAGTCCAATAAATATGTATATATTCCCGCTCCAATAGCTTGCCTGCTTCTCTGCACACATAAGTTGCATCTGTGACAACTTGTACAACGTTTGAAGGTCCAACCTCCTCAATGACATTCTTCAAAATCTGATACTGGAACTCAACATCTTTCCACTTCCCAGAACAATCAATTGCTCTCAAGAAGTACGGTCCATCTTTGCAAGAGACAATGATATTGATGAGAGGATGGTGTCTAATATCCATCCACCCATCCATGATAATGCTACATCCATGTGACACCCATGTCACCTTCATCTCCTCCATCATGGATTAACCTTGGAATAGTTTCTATCCAAGATTGTTGTCATGAGTTTTGTGTCTCCAGGAGGCACATAACTTGTACATGCTTTTGCAACCTTAGCCATAACCTCCTTGTAATAAGGAGAGCAAGTGACATTAAATGGAATCCCTAGCAGCATAGAAAAATTTCCCAATAGCATCATCGCCTCTTCCCTTGCCTTTAAATCAAATATTTCAACAATGAATTTGGGGCTGCCCCCACGGCCTTTCTCTTCCATCTTGCTTTCCACTTCGACACTCCAAAACTAGAACCAGCTCCAGTATTACCATGTTTACCAGTCTTATGAGCACTCAATGGAGTCATTGGAGTGTTAGCCGTAGAACTACAAACTTCTGGCATATTGTCCATGGTATTTCCATTGAATATTCTCACCATCTCGGCTCTCTGCTCTAGTGAAAGGCCCTTACAAGTGCCAACCCCCTTCCTGTAAGGTGCAACAAGTGTGCATTGGTCCTAGTGATATTGCCATGCCAAGTCAATGCACATATGTTGCACTTCCATACTTTGCTCCCCCCTCCAGACTTGGGGTTATCAATTATTTGGGAAAATTGTTGCAATGGCTTCTTCTTATCAAATGGTCCAATGGCAAATTTGGACAACATTTGAGAGGGGCAATTGGTAGCACTACCAACTAAACTACCAGTTGTTGCTGCCACTACATTTTGTGTCCCTTCTCCACTCTCCCCCATTGTGTCATCACCAACTCTTCCACGACCACCTATCTCAACTTCCCGTTCAGCCCTCTCTTTCTCTAATTCATGCTCTGATTCATACTCATACTCAGAAGAAGAACTCATGGTGATGATTGCTGCAATGAATTAAAAACAACCATAACTATATGATTGATTGATTATGTAATGAATTAATTTTTTTAAAAAAGTAGCCAATATGCATTTTTTAAATCATACAAACTATATGCGTGATTATATTGTGAATGTAGATGCAAATGATAAAAAACAACCCCTAAAAATGCAAATATAATATAAATTTTAAACAAAAAAAAATGTAATTAAAAAAAAAATGTAACCATTTCAATTAAATTTTACAACATGCAAGATGCATTTTTAAAATCCCACAAACTATATGCATGATTGCATTATGAATGTAGATGCAAATGCTAAAAATCAACCCCTAAAAATGCAAACATAATATAAATTTTAAACTAGAAATAAAAATGTAATTAAAATTTAAAACCCTATGCCATATGCACTTTTAAAAATCCTACAAACTATATGCATGATTACATTATGAATGTAGATGCAAATGCTAAAAAACAGCCCCTAACAAATGCAAATATAATCTAAATTAAAAAAAAAAAAAAAAAACTATAAAATAAAATTATAAATACCTCTTGCTCTGCTGCTTGGTGTGAATATGAAATGAGTCCATAATGTAAATTTATAACATAAAATAGCACTTTTAGGGTTAGGGTTAGGTTAGGAATGTTAATTTTATGTTGTAAGTGATTTACAAATAAAAAAATATTCGTTTTGAGTCTTAAAAGTGTGTTTTTTTATTTAAAAATCGGAAAAACATGTGGGGGTTCAGGGATGTCTAGACGTCCCCGAACGCCCCCCCGCCCCCACGCCCCTAGGACGTTTCCTCCCCTCTCTAGTCGTCCCGTGACGTTTCCGCCAAGTGTTCACTTGTAGGAAACATGGGTGAAACGCGTTTCCCCACGTCCCCACGTCCCCAGGACATTTGGGACGTGTTAAAAATGGGGACGACACGCGTCATTTCACGTAACTATGGTATTTTTAGGTAAAAAACCCATCCTTACTCTAACATTTGATATTTATCCCTCAGACTAGCCCACAACGTGCTTGACATTCCACACTTTTGGTATCATATCATCTGACAATGACAACTTGAGAAGCAATAATGCTTCTTTATGACGTTTTCATAATTCACAAAATTTATAGCAGGTCTGCTTTCGCTGCCGTGATTATCTTATCACAATCACAAAATTTTGTAAGTGTTAAAATCTTATGGCTCCATACATTGAAATTAGTGCTTGTTAGTTTTTGTGAGTCTGGTAGAATTAGGTTTGAAATATTTTCCATTTTATCATGCCAAAGTAATGGAAATAATAAAATATTTTTCCCACTCCAATAAATTGAATAAGTGACTTATTCAAATACGTGGCATATCAATAGTAGGGAAGGTAAATGTATATAGATAGTCTACTCACATGACTTTTCGTGTCCTCATCGTCCTTGCCTATGACCACAAATCTGCTTATGCCTTCATGACTTCGCCTAGGTTTGTTATTGGCCTACACGACTCTACTACTGGAACCATGACTTCTGCTATTGGTGCGTCATTTTTCTTTGTTCACACGACTATTCCGCCCACACAACTTTGGATTTGCGACTGGGTATTCACGACTTTGCACATACATGAGCCACGAATTTTCCTTCACAGGATTTGTGGTGGTCCATGGTCCATGTTTTTCCTTTCTGCCCTCGTGAATAGAGCCCACGATTTCTAGCACTTGAACCAAAACTTTTATCTTACTACTCCTGCGGTGACCGTACCATTGACCTCACCTAAAACTTTTCACAATTCTACCTCCAATGGTGAAGGGATCTACCTACCTCACGCATGGTGAAATTAAAAAGGCTCAAAATTTGGAGTGACCTCTTTGTGCGATACCAGTTTGAACCCACCCATCTCTTAGTATGAGAAGAAGCACAAAGTTACTAAAAATAGTAAGAAGAAGCACAAAGAAAAAATGCATTGCATCAAATGACTCAGGTAGGGTGAATTTATTATGAGAGGAGTGGTTACATTTGGTTATTGGTTACAACCTCCTCAACTATCTAGAATCGTATAGTTCATTCTATATATTCATGAAAGCAGGTTTTGAATCGGTGTATTTCTTGCTCCTTAGAACAAAATTTTCCATTGTAATCCTCAATCAAATGAATACAATGAAGCATGTTACAACAATAATGTTTGAAACATGGATGCATGCGAGATGACTATGAAGAAAATCTAGATGATATATTCTAGAATGTAGATTATAATCATGTATATATGAAACATTGAAATTGTAACCATGTTGAATGGTGAATCTTTAGAACTTCAATGAATACAAAATATTTTGAGTGCTTTATCTCTTATGGTCCATGGACTAAAATTTTGAAAATGTGTACTACGCATATATATATTTATATTTGTTAATTTTTATAATATATTGTCTAACGTTTCCATAATGTTTCGTACCCAAGGTTTTTTTTTGAAAATCTGCATTTTGTGTTTTGGACCCATTCCCATACCTATTTCTTGGCAACATATATCTCTCACACACCTATTTCTATTCTCACTTACACCAAATACAATACTCTTACTCACATTAATAACTATACTAACAATTATACTTAACCCACCTAATATTGTTGCTCACCACAAAATGTGAGTACTAACATAATTATTCCAAACAACCACCACAAAGGTATAACTTAATGAGACCCGTTTAGCATGTTTGTGAGACAACTTGAGAATTAATATACTTCAAAGCTTGATTGTTAGTCAACAAAACAAACTCCCTATGCAAAAGATAGTGCCTCCAATGTTTCAGTGCTTCAACTATAAACTATAGCATATAATCCTTGATCACAAGTGCTGTAGCTTTTCTTGATTTCATTCGATTTTTCACTAAAGTATGGCAACATGTTTTCCTTCTTGACTTAAAACTTCCCCAATAGCTGCTATGGAAGCATCACATTCCTATTTTTTTTTCAAACTCTGGTAAAGCAAGGATCAGTCCTTTATTGACTTTCGTTTTGAGCTCTTCAAAACTTTTTTCAGCTGCTTTAGTCCATTAAAACATTCAAAATTTGGTGCAGTCTGTCAAGTGTGTACATATGCCACTTAAATTTGTGATAAACCTCTTGTAGAAGTTTACAGGTCCATGCAAACTCCTCATTTCCATTATGCTTTGAGTAGGCCGTTCAAGTATGGCCGTAACTTTTTCTGGATCCATGCTAACTCATAAAATGTCATCACCAAGGAAAACCAACTCTCTTTTGCAGAACTCACTCCTTCCAAGTTTGATAAATAACCTTTCTTCCCTAAGTTTATTAAATACAACTCTCAAATGAGCTAGAAGCTCATATATATCCTTTCTGAATATCAAAAATTATCAAAATTTTCAATGTATTGATTAATAAAATTTCCTATTTATTGTCTATTTACCTACTCCATAGTTTGAATGAAGGTATCTGGAGCATCGGACAATCCAAATGATATCACCAACCACTTATATAAGCCACTCTTGCTCTTGAAAGGCGTTTTCCA
Source organism: Taxus wallichiana var. yunnanensis (assembly GCA_018340775.1). Taxonomy (NCBI): domain Eukaryota; kingdom Viridiplantae; phylum Streptophyta; class Pinopsida; order Cupressales; family Taxaceae; genus Taxus; species Taxus wallichiana. Next base: position 819,465,169 of record CM031238.1, read on the forward strand.
CTTATCTCCCTCACGGATTTGAATTTGATGGTAGCCACTTCTGAGGTCAATCTTGGAGAAGATTTTGGCACCTGCTAGGAAATCCAATATATCATCCATTATAGGAGTTGGATATTGGTACTTAACTATGATTTTATTAAGAGCTCACTGACCCTCACTGAACGCAAGAGTTCTTACTAAATACCTGCAACTTATATGACCACGTCACCCCACAATGAGGCAAAAGGGTTACACATCACAATGGGATGACAATGGCTAATTCCAAATAGTGCCTAACATGAAATGTTCATGGTAGGCTTGTGGATGGTGATACTTCTGCCCTCTCCTTGGGTTTTCTGTCAAACACTTATGTAGGTACTCATTTTGGTTGAGTGGGCACATCTGATTACAACCCTCCAATTGTTTGTTTTGCATGTCTCGTGGCTTCTAGATAGGGAGTTTGGTCTGTGTAACATTTAGGTTTAAAGAATGGGTATGCTCACCATATATTGTTGAGGGCGGTCATGTATAATCACTACAACTAGCTTATGTTTTTAGCTTCATTTTAAGCTGTTCTAGCAAACATTTTTTCTGAGTGCTATAATAATGCTTTTGGCAATGTCCTGATTTCCATGAAGTCAAGTATATAGAATATGCTCACTACTCATGAGTTTGAATGTAGAATGGATAGCTTTTAGTTTTAGATTCAAGACGGCAGATTTGCCAAGCTATTTGCAATAGAAATATAATCCTTCCACTTAAGAACTCAACTTTTGTAATTCATTTGATTTTACTAATCTTATTCCCAGGGTTATCATGAATGCTCCAAGCATTGCAGTAATGGCATTTTAACAATCTCCTTTTTGTGAAGACTCGATTGTGTGTTGACTTTGAAAATTTCCTCTTTCTATTTCTGTTGATTTTTGATTTTTGTTTATATGATGGATTTTTTACTAGGGCTATGCATTTACAATAGGCTTTTCTTCAGAGTTATTTGGAGAACCTTTCTTCCATCCATCCACAAACGTCTCAAATCACAGGCATTTTAAAAAATTTCATCCTCGTTAAAATGTATTAATGGCATTATTGAAGCAACCAACTTTTATATTTTATTAGCAGAGGATTTTGGCAAATGATGCAAGAACTCATGTGGGAAGCTCCAAAGGTAACAAGGTCAGACATATCAATACTAAAAAATGATAGATTCTTCTTAGGTCTTCATAGCTCTTTTTATTCTAAGGTGATTACTGTGTTTTGCTAAAATATGATGACCATGACACAATATCTCAAGGAAAATATGAACAACTAGAATGGACAATAAATCAAGTTTCTGTCAGTTGACAGATGACAATGTTTTTGGTAGCTCTAAACATAATTGCACTGACATATCAAGCATGTCTAATAGAGATGTATGTAGGTGGTTGGAAATATGTCAGTGGTGGGAATGGTAAATATTTAATTCCAATGTACAATACGTAGCTTTTAGGAAAGCCCTAATTTTAGCTTTAGTCTTGTTTTAGAAAACTTTTATTTAGTTAAGTTAGCTTTAGCTTATTTTTATCATTAGATTTAATTCAAATAAATGAATTTTAATTGTATATAGCGCAGGTTATAGAAAAACAGGTATTTTAAAGCATGAGTTTAGATTTAGAATGTTGCCACATACAATGAAGAGTATGTTAGTGGTGAGTTATTCAGTGTTTAAATAACAACAATCAGTAATTGCTTTGTATTCACAATGCACACATAATGATTTGGGTTGGCATAAGAAATGAAAAAGGTGTGAAATACATACCGCACTTGCAGAACTGTATTTGAGTGATAAGAACTCAAGGGAAGAAGGACAAGGTCGAGACATATCAATACTAAAAATGACAATCTTCTTGCAATGCACATTTGTACAACTTGATTGATTCTAAAGAGCCCTGAAGCACGAGTATGATGAAGCAGTTTTATTAATGGAGATTTGCGATCAAGCATTGAATAGGAGATGTACCTGTTGGTTCGAATATTCATCTATTTAATTGCAAGTAGTTATTTAAGTATTTTAGCTTTAGTCTTGTTTATTTCTTTTATGTTGTTTGTTGTATAAGATTTAATTCGCAGATTTTCTACAAATGCAACTATTTTAAAGCATGAGGTTATTTAGAAGTTATTAAATTGGTAGTTATTCAAGTTATGGCTTGTACATCCTTTGTATGCACACACAAAGGTGTGAAATTTGCACGCAAGGAAATTTAATGGAAAGAATTAGAATTGCAAGCTTGATCGTAAAGAGCTGAAGCTCGGTATGATTTGATCATGAAGGCGCTATTGGTTTGATCTCAAGACGTGTGGGAGATCTTTGAAGATGGGTATAACAGAGCCTACAAATGGTATCAACGAGGTTATTCTAGCACTTTCTCAAGTAGAGAAAGATACGTTGAAGATGGGTTTGAAGGAGTTACTTTGAAGGAGTTACGTAAAGAAGGACGGACGGAAAATCTCTTTTCTATATTCATCGTGCAATGCATGAAAGCATTCTTCCAAGAGTGGCAAATACTTTGGAAGGACTAGTCAAGCAAAGATCGCATGGGATACTTTACAAGTTGCATATCAAAGTAAGGAGAAAGAGAAAGTAAAACTACGCAAGCTAGAGTTACTTCGTAGAGATTTTGAGAATTTTACAATGAAAGATTCAGATTCTGTAGAATCATTTTTACTTATGTAGTTTTCTTAGTCAATCAAATCAAATCCCATGGTGAGAATCTTGAGGACAGAAGGATTATTGAAAAATTGCTTAGAAGTTTGCCTACGAAATTTGATCCTTTAGTTGTTGCTATTGAAGAAACTAAGGATTTGAGTCAATTTTCTATTGATGAGTTGCATGCATCACTAATCAATCATGAACAAAGGATGAATAGATCACATACAAGTGTAGATTAGGCTTTTGCATCTTAGACAACAGGTAGTCATGGCAAAAGAAGAGGAAGTTTCAGCCCAAGAGGCAGAGGAAGAAGTCCATCTAGAGGACGTGGCAGCGGTTCATCAAACTCAGGTGGAAGAGGACAGAATCAAGAACAGAGTTATGATCAGAGACAAGATAAGTCTCATGTTCAAGGTATCATTATTGCAAGAAGTATGGGCACTATGCTTATGATTGCAAGAAAAACAATATGATCAGGAGAGACAAAATCAAAATCAAGTTGGAAGTTCTATTTCTAAACCTATGTTTATTGCATGCACAAGGATTTCCGAAGAAATACCTTCTTTATCCCCTATTAAATGTAATTTGTCAAAAGAGAGTCCATGTGATGTATGGTATTTGGATTCGGGTTGCAGTAATCACATGACAGGTAATCTAGATTTGTTTTCTAGTTTGGATGATTCAGTTAAGAGTGATGTAACTCTTGGAAATAACAATATTGTGTCTGTGAAAGGAAAAGGCACGGTTAGTATTCTAACAAGACAGGGGGAGAAAACAAGTATGCAAGATGTTTACTATGTTGCAAGTTTGAAACATAACCTTATGAGTATTGACAATTGGTACAGAAAGGATACCGAGTCTATATGGAAGAGAATGAGTGCGTGATTTTGGAAAAAGCTCCTAGCACTCAGTTGATTGCAAAAGTGAAGATGAGCAGCAATATGATGTTTCCATTGATTTTGAAACCTAGAAAAAAGAAGAAATCAGATCTGTTTGCAGCAAAATTAGCAGCTCAGTTTGCAGCAAAGTCCTGCGTTAAGCCAAATCAGTCTTTTGTTGAGTCCGCTCAAATAGATGAGTCCTGCGCCAATGAAAATCAGGTCTGCACTACAGCAAGCGAGTCCTGCACCGATTCTACGTAAATATAGTTGAGTCCTGCACTAAAGGAACACAATCATCTTTTCATTCAGTCATGAAGGATGAAACATGGATTTGGCATCTAAGGTATGGACATTTGAATTTTGGAGGTTTGAATTTATTACATAGAAAAATATGGTTAAAGGTTTGCCATTGATTCAGAAACCGGAAAGGGTATGTGAAGGTTATATTTTGGGAAAGCAACATAGAGATTCATTCCCAGTTGGTAAAACAACAAGAGAAAGTGCACCACTTGAGATTGTACATTCAGATTTATGTGGATCTATGCAGACAGCTTCTATTGGAGGTTGTATTTATTTTATGACATTCATTGATGATTACACAAGGAAGACATGGGTTTATTTTTTGAGAAATAAATCAAATGTCTTTGATACATTTCAGCAGTTCAAGGCATTAGTGGAGAAGCAAAGTGGATACTACATCAAAGTTCTAGAACGGACAGAGGAGGTGAGTATATTTCTAATGAGTTTATGAATTTTTACAAATATCATGGTATACACAAGTAGTTTACTACGAGATATACACCACAATGAATGGTGTGGTAGAGAGGAAAAATAGAACCATCATGGAGATGGCGAGAAGCATGTTGAAGGCAAAACATCTTCCAAATGAGTATTGGGCAGAAGTAGTAGCAAATTCTGTTTATATTTTGAACAGTGTCCAATGAAACTTGTTAGGAACATGGTTCCTCAACAAGCATGGACTAATAGGAAACACAAGTGTTTCACATTTCAGAGTTTTTGGTTGTGTAGTGTATGCACATGTACCTGATGAGCTAAGGAAGAAGTTAGACAACAAAGAAGAAAAGTGTATTTTTGTTGGGTATTCAGAGAATACAAAAGCATACAAGTTGTACAATCTAGTCACTGGAAAGGTTGTGATCAGCAGGGATGTATAGTTTATTGAGAATGAAGCATGGGATGGAAGTATAGAGAAAACAATGAGTATAGCAACATCTATTCCGCATGATGATATGACAGATGAAACTTTAGAGCAACAAGGTACTATATCTACAAATCTTGGACATGCACCACAAGTTGTAGCACAAGCTACACCTCCATCTATAGTTAGGAGGTCACCAAGATTTCAGCCATCTTCAGCCATGTAAGAGACACCACAGGAACACCAGAAGCTACTCCATCACCAAAAAAGTATCCCGCATCAAATACTCCTACGCAAATGGAAAATAAGAAGTCTAAGTGAGATTTATAATGTTGATACAACTAATTCATTTTCAGTTTTTGCATTATTTTCTCAAGCTGCAGATCCAAAGTATATTACGAAGAGGCTATAAAGAATGAAGTTTGGGAAAAAGCCATGGATGATGAGATTGATGCTATAGAGAAGAATCAAACATGGGAGCTAATGGATCTTCCAAAAGGAAAGGACATGATAGGAGTCAAGTGGGTCTACAAGACAAAATACAATGATAATGGAAAAGCTGAAGCATAAAAATCAAGGCTAGTTACAAGAGGTTTTACGCAGCAATATGGAGTTGACTACAACAAAACATTTGCACTAGTAGCACGTTTAGACATGGTAAGAATGGTTTTAGCAATTGCAGCTCAAAAAAATGGCCTATTTATCATATGGATGTTAAATCAGCATTCCTAAATGGATTCCTTGAAGAGGAAGTTTATGTAAATTAGCTGAGAAGGTTATGAGATTGAAGGTCATGAAGGAAAAGTATAAAGATTGAAGAAAGCACTCTATGGTCTCAAGCAAGCACCTAGAGCTTGGTACAAAGAGAATAAATTCTTATTTGATTGAGAATGGTTTGGTAGGAGCAAGCAAAGTGAGCCTACCTTATACACCAAGATAAATGAGCAAGGTAAAATTTTAATTGTTTTTTATATGTAGATGATTTGATCATTATTGGAAATCTATCTACAGAGTCATTCAAATCAGCCATGAAGAAGGAGTTTGAGATGACAGATCTTGGTCTTATGCATTATTTTTTGGGTATTGAAGTTCAACAATCAGAAGGTGAAGTTTTTATCTCACAAGAAAAGTATGCAAGTGACGTTTTGAAAAGGTTTAACATGTTGAATTGTAAGCCAACACCAACACCAATTGTGGTAGGTTTGAAGTTGAGAAAAGAGGATGAAGGATCGTTTGTGGATCCAACATTGTTTAAAAAGTTGGTTGGAAGTCTTATGTATTTGATGGCCACAAGACTTGATATCATGTATGGTGTGAGACTCATATCAAGGTTCATGAAATCTCCAAAAGATTCACATTGGCAAGCTAGAAAAATAATTTTGAGGTATGTACGTGGAACAAGAAATCATGGAATTCTTTATTCAAGTTTAGATGAGTTCAAATTCATTGGTTATACAAATAGTGTGATCTTTGGAAGTATAGATGATCAAAAAAGCACATCTAGCTATACTTTTCACTTTGGAATAGGAGTGGTTTCATGGGCATCAAAGAAGAAGCCCATTTTCACGTTATCTTCAAGAGAAGCATAGTATGTAGTAGCAACAGGAGTAGCATGTCAAGTTGTTTGGATGAGAAGAGTGTTGATAGATTTACAATAGAAACAAAAGAAAGCTACACAAATTTTTGTGACAACAACTCAGCCATAGCATTGTCCAAAAATCATGTTTTTCATAAGAGGAGAAAGCATATTGATATGAGGTATCATTTCATCAGGGAGCTGATAAACAACAAGGAAATTCATCTTGAGTTTTGTAGATCCGAAGATCAGTTTGTAGACATTTTTACAAAGGCTTTAGCAAAAGAAGTTTTCATATATTTGAGAGATTGTTTGGGAGTTTTTGATCCTGCACATGGAAGATCTGAAAAAGCAAACACAACTCTAGAAGACTGAAAGCTACAGTTTGAAATTAAGGGGGAGTGTTGGAAATATGCATGTGTTGCATATTTAATTCCAACCATAGCTTTTTAGGAAAGCTAATTTTAGCTTTAGTCTTGTTTTAGTTTGCTTTAGTTAAGTTAGCTTTAGCTTATTTTTATCATTAGATTTAATTCAAATAAATTTGTTTTAATTCATGCATAACATGCAACTATTTTAAAGCATGAGTTTAGATTTAGAATGTTCAGTTGAAGAGATGTTAGTGGGTGATTTATTCTATTTAAATAACAACAATTGTAATTGCTTTGTATGCACACAAAAATGTGTGAAATCTACACAAGCAAGGAAGGATGTGCATTGAAAGCACACACCGCATGCACAACTTGATTGTAAAGAGCTGAAGCTCTAAGTATGATGAATTTTTATTAATGGAGATTATGCATAACAGTCTTTGGTTCGAATATTCATCTATTTATGCAAGTTATTTAAGTATTCTGTTTATTTCTTTTATGTTGTTTGTTGTATAAGACTACTGATTTTCTACACCGCTTGGTTCCAAAACTCTTGTGAAGGCTTAAAGATAAACACGAGAAAATTTCTATAATTACACCATAAGGCGTTCTTGTAGTGGAGTGCAACCGGTTTATTCTGACAAATGTCAGAAATCGTACGGACGAGATTTGCAAGGAGATTTTCGTTGAAATCCAACGGTTATAATGATTTCATCTCATAAACAAACAACAGCCAAATCCACCGCTGCGCTGACATTTTTCTCATTGCCGGAGGAAGAGATTGAGCCAATTTTATGCCGGCATCATCTGCAATGTCGACGATAATGACTTCGGCTCCATGATTTTCAAACAACCTACTGATCCTCCTGTCATTAGTGTGACCTTTCCTTGTAGTCTGTAACTCGCAAACCAGAAAATAATACGTAAAATTTATACATTACTACAGTACAGTTATGAGAAATGATGGTTTAGGGTATTAGACTTGGGAGTAGAGTTCATATCCTTAATAAACCAGCTTCCTGTCCGTTTGCGTGAAGTAGAGCCGAGGTGAAAGAACAGATAAACTATCAAAAATAGCGGTCTGTTTGGTTCGGCCATGAATATGACAACATCCATCATGCCTGACACAACAGGCCCTGCATACACAGACTTAATCCCCCCTTCAAATTCAATGTCTCCAAATCCCATATGAGACCAGGATGTTACCAGAAACCCATTCTCTAAATACATCACTCGTTCATGTGATTCCAGCCAGTCTATTCTCGACCTCACGTAGTCATCATTCAATCTATCGCCTCCTTCTTCAAGTTTTTCCACAATCTTGGAAAAAGGTTGTTCCTGTAATTCTTTGGCAGTCGCTTTTGCATAGGTTGAAACTGTTGCATTGCCTGCAAATTCCCATGGAAGAGGCGGCCTCATCTTTGACATGCATTTCAATAAGTATACCATGGTTAGGAATTTGTGAATGAAATTTTTTAATGCTATTCGACCTTATGTCAACTACAAACTGAACCGTTGAAATATCTTCAGGTATGATGTTTGGCAGTGAAGCAGTCCTTGCACGCCACAGATGCGCTAGTGCTGCCATAAAACTTGTGCAACCAGCAACTCCCCCATCCTTGGCCTTCAACTTGAGAAGACGAAGCATTTTTCCAGATAACAAGAACACTCCAAAAACAAGTTTCTCTGATGGATTATGCAACGCCACCTTATTGCGCCAGAGATCAACGTTTCTTTGCATAAAAGGTGAAGATTCCATGTCAAATTCAAAATGGTTGAGGTACTCTTTATGGCTGTACTTAATTTACACAGGAGAACGGGCTTTCAAGCGTGCGATCAATGACAGGTAGGAATGCTTCATTTCCCTTTCTGGCCAAGTGGGTGAGGTTTTTTGCAAACTCTTGCATAGTAAACCCATCCATGAGACTGTGATTTTCTGCAGCTCCCACAACGAAGCCGCCACATATGAACCGAGTTACCTGCATCACACCAACTTTTGAATAGCTTATCTTTCTAAACTATGAAAACAAAAAATAACTTACAATTCAGAGTTTGAAGACTTTAACTTGAAAATAAATGAGTGGGTTCATCTTCTAGATTTGTAGATCCGGGCAGGAAACAAAGTTGGGAGAAGGCATGATTCAGATGGCTGATATCTCCCAACTCTACCAAGCTGAGTTCACTTGTACAAACTGCAAAAGGCACTCCTGCAACATTACAGTCGATCTCAAAACGTCTATGCTCTGAATTAAACTTGAGCATCCCACACATGAAATCATAAGAAACGAGAATCCTACGGAGTGCCTCTATGTGAATATAGATTATGGCGTCAAATCCTATTTCTTGATTGCAAGAAAAGAAATGCACATATCTAAGGACGAAACCCACAAGTTTTTGGTCGATATTGCTCAAGAATAATGAATATCTCTTTGTGCTCTTTTCTGGACGTATTATTATCACCCTGTCCCTTTTCACTTGAAGATCAGTGATTAAGGAACAATGGGCGTCTCCATCTGTGAGAAATACTAAAATGATTCCTAGAATCCTATTCTTTATAGAGATTGAATGATTACTCATATAATTGAACATTAAATTACCAAAAAGTAGCGTTTAAGTAAATTCTTAAACGTTGATAGCTACATTCACTGTGTGCAAACTTAAGATGTCAAGTGGGTTATTTAATACCGTATACATATTTGGTGTTATAGTAGAACTGAAATTAAAAGTGGTAGTTGAATTTACATCATCTTCTGAAAGATACATCACTGATTAGCCTTTTAATACTTTGAGACAAGGATAAGATGGATACGTCACTGTTATGAATAAAATAAAAAAATTGCAAGACAATACACTATAACAAAGCTAAATAGAGAAGGGGCCTTGTCACACCCATGTTACCTTCCTTTGAGTTTTCGCTTAGTCAAACACGTGTAAAACATTATTGATAATAATAATAATCACATCATCGAGGACACCAACATAAAACCAACTACACTATGTATTTGCCTATTTTTAAATAAGCCAAGAACATACGCCTATATTTTTATTCTTATTATTATAAACAAAGATTGTAGTCGATGACAGGTAGGATTCGTGTACATATATAATTCCATGTGAAAAGTAGCATAGACTTTATCAACATATTATGGTGGATGACAGGTAGCATCTCCCTTTAGATGGGGTATACTCAAGCTAATGTTAATTTGGCATATGAGAAAGAATTTTGGTGTTTGGAGCGGAATATTAGTTATTCAAATAGAGTACCCTATCTCAAGAAAGTTCTATTGTAATGTTGAATTCTATTCTTCTTTCTTACTTTATTTTTCCCCAAAAACCACTTATTTCTAATGGGAAAAACATTTAGTGGATGTTGTTCCATTTATTTTCCACATCTTTAATGCACATTATTTAAAGGAAAAGTTCCCACGATTGGTAACTTATTGTTCATTAGACATTAGGTTAAATTATTTACTATTTTTTAATATATATATAGATAGACATTTATTCAGTGAGGTGAGCTTAATTTTCAAATCTCATTCATGATAGGGAATTGGCCCTGCTTTGGTAGTACAGTCATTTATATCTTGGTTATAACAAAAGAACCTTTGATCTGAATTCTTAAAGATGGGAATATATGTGCTTTTTTTCATCTCTTTCGGCGTTTGAAGATGTGGATAGCTAGGAAGCCAACATTCACTTGTATCAAAAGTTGGAAATTATTTTCTATCCACTTTACTCGACTGGAATGTATTATTTACAACTGGAAATTCCTCCTTGAATCTAGCTCGTCGATCTTGACATGCCTGAGTTGTTGAATCAACTCTTCCTCTAGCTTTTTCACGGAACATTTGGAGCTTTTCTTCATCATACATTCTTTCAGAATGAAATGCATCCTTTTCCACAAAAATTCCTCATGTTTTTGAATATCTTGCTACCAACATTACAAAAGCCCTTTGTGATTTTGAAATCGCCCCCTAATCCAAACTTGAGACTTATAACCACATTTTCTTCTCCAAAATTTGGGTGTGTAAAATGTGTTAGAAAAACTTTGCATACTGCATTCATAACAAAAATTTATCCTCTCCCAATTCCTTCTCATCCATCTAACCCCTCTTCTACAACCCTCTTCCTCCTTTTATGTTTTGGTCCCTCGAAAGCAACATCATTGTACACTTCCCCTTCGGTGTTCAAATCATACATTTCACGTGCGATTGCTAGTATATAGTAAAATGGGGTGATGTTTAGAAGTAACATAGAGTATTTGGAATGATTTTTGGGTTTATGTGCATCTTCTTGTATAGTATGGGTTCATGTACATCTTGTTGTCTAGTCTCTATCTCTCTATATATCTTATCGTGTTGTCTTTTTTTTTTTTGTTCATTGTTAATCATAGAACATATGATGCTTTTCTAGGTTTATGTGCATCTTATCGTATAGTCTCTCTCTCTCTCTCTCTCTCTCTCTCTATATATATATATATATATATATATATATTTGTGTGAGTGTTGTATTTTATTCCGTTCATTGTTAATTGTTATTTTAGCACATATGAATTGTTGATTATGCAGAAGCATACTTTATGAGGTCATTGATAACTAGCAATGAGTAGGGATGCTAAGGAAAAAACAAGATTAAGAAATGGAACTTTAAACAGAAAATGCTAGGCAACCATCATATGTTCCTGCTTTAGAGTGATATTTTGGGGTTATTAGGGGCAATAAGAGAAGAAGGTTTGCATTGAAAGGCTTTAGCTTTCTAAAATGATTGATAATACGGTAACGATTGGTTGCCACAGTAAAGATGGTCACGAGTCACTTTCGAATATCATCAAAGGGCGCCCTGACAAGCTGACATTTTTCTTTGGTTGAGAGATGTGGGATTAATGTGAGATATTTACTATTATTCTATGATGATTATAACTTTATAAAAATATGAAGTGTTTAATAATTGTAAAAGTGAAGTGACTTGATTTAAGGGGAAATATTTTATGGTTTTGCCCAAATGTACAAGACACGCGCACGCGATTTCTTATTTTGTTCTTTCATTCAATGCCCATTAATACATATCTCAACTATGGCAAATTTGTTAGAAGAGAAATTGTGAGTTAATTAATTGAAGGCTTCCAACCATAATTTAATTAGATTATTAATTTCATGAGATTTTACTCGTGTGTTTTTAGTCACTTTACCAAACAGGAAAATAAGCTTGAAGGTGAGAAGCCTAAAGCAATGGATTACATTATCCAATCCTCCTTGCTAACAAATGCGTATAATGTCTATAGTCCAAGCGGGTCCATTTGCCTTCTGAATATTAAAAAATACATAAAAATGTGATTAGGGTAATGGCTAATCATGGAGGAAATTAATAATAGTAGAAATTGCATATCAATTTTGAAAAAATCCAACAATTCTTTGTTTAGCCATGCACCATTTAATTTTAAAAATGCAAAATAAAGATTTATTTTGAACTATTGATCTAGATCCAAGATACTAAGATTTCTATAGAGTTTCAACATTTATAGGATTGTATTGGCCACTAGGGTAATGCTCTATGTGAGTTGTCTACTTATGATTAACCTTTTAGGCTCTAAACATGGTGAAGGTTCCTTTTGGTGTAGTGGAATTCTAAGATCCATGGTTGGTCTCCTAATAAACTTCCATCTCTGATGTCATAAACTACTTAGAACGCTATTGTCACAAAATGTGTTATCATGTTTATTTTGTTAACAAGGCAACAATATAATAAACAACAAGAAAAATAAGATAAAGACTATGATTGAGTAGACACAATTGGCATTGGTGCCAAGGAGACCATGTAAAGGGGATTTTACATGGATTTACCATTGACACTTGACCCTAGGTTGTCATCACTTTGAGCGCATAGTAAATGATTAGAAGTCTAGATTAATAGTTGCCACATGTGATCGTGCAACCACGACCCTCTTAGAGAGGAATGGTAGCAAATGATTACTTACAAAGGTAATCTTGAGATGATTGAGAAACACTCAAACGAGGTGGAGGTATTTAGGGTAATGAATAGTGATTGAGGTCACTAGCTAAATCCCACAAAAAATAACTCTTCAATTTAATGTGCAAAAATCACCCATTTCATCCCATATAGTCTTCATGAAATTTTCACAAGACCCTCTCATGAGGTCCAATCTCATTTCCCAAATCCATCACATGTTTTCTTTCCTTTGGTGTGCCTTGCACTTTTCATTCTTTCCATGCAACAATATGATGTCACAAGTTATTCACTACATATTTGATCATAGAGTTTCAAGGCTCTAATAAGTTGTGTGGAGCAAAACTAATCATACTTGAACACTAGAACATAGAAAAAAAGATATATAAAGTCCTAAAATTTGATTCTATGGGCCAATGTGGGATAATGTTCAAAGTCCATTATTTTTCTATGTGCATTCAAAGTTGTTTGCAAATAAAATTCAAAGGAAAAAGGCTAAAATGTATTTTTCATTTTGTGGTTAATAATTGCGGAGGATTTGTTTTATTTATATTTTGTAATTTGTTTAAATAGCTATAGAAATCCTTAGTCAAGGATCAAATTTGATTCTCATAAAGGGGGCAAAATGGATTGCTTTGTAATTAGATATCAAGAAGCATCAAGATCAATAAGAGTCAAATATTTAAGGGTTCAGAAGGCTATATGCACTTTGTCAGATGTGATCTTTGGGACTACTATTTTTGTTTGCCAAGGAAGTAGGTGACCAATGTGTGTTATGGCCTCACAAAATTGTGCTTTCTCTATTTCTTTATTCCTTTGTCTTAGTTAGCTTAATGCAAGGAGATCATGCCATGTGGCATGATATTGTTTCATGGAGCCATTGTGTTTTGCCTTCCTTAGTATGCCTTGCACTCTTGCTATTGGTTCCCTTCATGGCATCGATGACGCTACATGTCATTTTCTTGCTAATTGTTAATGGAGGCTTGAATCCCACAAACCATAACTTGGACATTAGAACATAAAAGAACAAAATATAAAGTCACAGAGTTTAATCATCGAGGACAAGGTTAAATGGTCATTCTACACACAAAATGGCGACACATGTTTGTGTCTTATGATTGTTATGTTTAGGATGTTTTGTTTGTTCTTTTAATTTAATCCGAGTCAGTATCTTGTGATTGTGATTTCTAGGGTATTTTGTGTGTTCTTGTTTAATCCCAAGTTCTTTATTGTGGTCAATGCAATAAGAATGCATTATGTGTCATTTCCTCGTAAACTTACTCTTTTGAGTTTTTACATTTACAAAGAACTTAAGCACTTAACCAATGGTTAATGAACCTAGTGAATGTGTTACGAAGTGGAAGGAAGATTGCCATATTTCGATGTGACCCATCATGTGCTTTGGTAGGGATAAGGAGCTGATTTAGTGATTGTACCCTTTGTGCCACATTCTCAATTATGTAGTCATTAAGATGAGATAACTACACAAATTTTTATAGAAGGTTGGCAACAATAGCCACCTTGTGGTAATCATTTTAGAGGAATTTGTTTTTTTTGTGGTTTTGAAAACATTGAACATAAATCCTATGTGATTTGTACCTTCAATTAGCAATGGTAAGCTCACAAATGCATGACATGTGAACCTATTAGTGTGTTCTAATTGATGTTTTTGTTTTCCTTTGTTAAATGGTCACCAAACACACAAGATGCTGACATGTCTACCTCTTGTGGTTGTGATGTTTGGGGGTGTTTTGTTTTTTCTTTTTGTTGAATCCTAGGTTCTTTATTGTGCTCAATGTAATGAGAACATGACACTTCATTTCATTGTAAACTTGATTTTTCAAAATATACGAAGTGCGTTGAAGGAATTTAAGTGAGCATGGATGCATGTGCTATGAAGTGGAAGGAAGATTGCAATATGTCAAATTGGCTAGAAATGAGATGAACATCCCTTCATTCTCTATGAAATGGTTGGTCATTGTTGGATACAAACCAACATGTGCTTGGAAGGGATAAGGTGATGGGGTAAGTGCACCAAGTTGGGGGCCAAAAATGGAAAAAAACCTGAAAATGAATGAAACACGACTACATTTTGTAATAAATGATTGCATTATGTTTTCCTATGCTAGGGAATTCACGAACCAAAAGAGCGTACGCGTTTTGAGCTATATGAAGTTTAGGAGGGCTTAAAGGAGCCATATTTACTAAAATAAATGTTAAGTATAAGATTTCTTTTATTATTTCTTTATACTTTTATAAATTTATTTTAGTAAATATAAGAAGTTAGGGTCACTCTACACCTAATGGAAGTGGTCTTGTAGCTCTGATAGTTATAATCTAGAAGATAGTTTTTCAAAATCTAATCTAGTCAATACTTACTCATTTTCAGAATTTCAGGCCATATATATTGTAGTCAGTCTTTGTTTTGTGAAAACATATAGTCATTTTGTAGGTTTTTTGACCTTCTAGATTGTATTTTGGCCCTACCACTCCTTGAATTAGTACTAATTTTGAAATTTGGTCCATAATTCATTTTAGTGACCATGAATTATCTCTATCATTTTGTCTACTTCTTACTAAAATGAGATCCTCACTTTGGGCCTTCGAGAGGAAGTAGTCTTTCATTAAAACTAAATGAGTTGATCGATCACCTTAGACATTATTCCCTACACATTGAAACATGTTGAATGATCTTATTAGGACTTTCCTTTGGGTCATGGTTTATGATTTAGGTTTTAGGGTTTAGGTTCAAGGGTTTAGGACTCAAAGTTTAGGGTTTAGGGTTTAGGGTTTAGTGTTTAGTGTTTAGTGTTTAGGGCTCATGGTTCAAGTTTTAGGGTTTAGGGTTTAGGGCACATGGTTTAGCTTTCATAGTTTATGGTTTAGGGTTTATAGTTTAGGGTTTATGGCTCAGGGTTAAGGGTTGAGGATTTAGGGTTTAGGGTTTCGGGCTCAGGGTTTAGGTTTCATAGTTTAGGGTTTAGGGTTTAGTGTTTATAATTTAAGGTTTATGTTTTCAAGTTTAGGGTTTAGGGATTTGGTGTTTTTAGGTTTTAGGTTTTAGGGCTCAATATTTAGGGTTTAGGGGGTTTTAGGGTTTAGGGTTTAGGGTTTAGGGTTTAGGGGTAATGGATTAGGTTTTAAGATTTAGTTTTTAGGGTTTATGTTTTTAGGCTTTCAAGGTTTAGAGCTTGTGGTTTAGGGCTCGGTGGTTTAGGGTTTAGGGCTCAAGGTTTAAGGTTCATGATTTAGGGTTTAGGGTTTAGGTTTCATAGTTTAGGGTTTAGTGTTTAGAATTTAATGTTTAGGGTTTAGGGATTCAATGTTTAGGGTTTAGGGTTTAAGGTTTAGGTTTTAGGGTTCAATATTTAGGGTTTGGGGTTTAGGGTTTAGGGTTTAGGGTTCATGGTTTAGGGTCGGGCTCGGGGTTGAGGTTTATGGATAAGGGTTTAGGGTTTAGGATTAAGTGTTTAAGATTTAGGGTATACGTTTTTGGGCTCGGGGTTTAGGGTTTAGGGTTTAGGGTTTAGAGCTCATGGTTTAGGGTTTAGGGTTGAGGGTTCATGGTTTAGGGCGCAGGTTTAGAGTTTAATGTTTAGGGTTTGAGGTTGAGGGTTTAGGGTTTTGGCTTAGGGCTTAGGGTTTAGGGTTTAAGGCTCATGGTTTAGGGTTTAGGGCTCAAGGTTTAGGTTTTGTGGTTTATGGTTGAGGGTTGAGAGTTGAGGGTTTAGAGTTTAGGGTTTAGGGCTTAGGGTTTAGGACATGGGTTCTAGGTAGGAAAAATAGGGTTGTAAGGTTTAGGATTTAGGGTTTAAAGTTTAGTGTTAAGTGTTTGGGGTATGGGGTATAGGGTTTAGGGTGTACGGTTTAGGGTTAAGGGTTGGGGGTTAGGGCTAAGGGTTTAAGATTTAGGGCTCAATGTTTATGGTTTACATTTTGAGGTTTAGGGTTTAGGATTAAGGGTTTAGGGTTTAGGGTTTATGGTTTATTGCGATGCATGTTTCAACAACCACTGAGACATAAGAAACAACATAGGGTTAGCTAGAAAAATTTTGGAATAATTTTTTTTTTTGTTAAGAGTGAACACAACCAAGTTTCCAAGCTTGATTTGCCATCGTGTGTGTGCTCTAGAACAAACCCATTTACCAAAACACAAGTTTCCTTTATTAACTAATATTAAGTTCACAAGGCTCAAATTTTAGGGTTAGATGTTCTAGTTAGCTTTAAGGAGAAATCTACCCCCATACCCACTCTCTAACAAGCTTAGAGTTTAAAATGGATATTTTTTCATACATAACACTTCCAAAATTTCTCTAAAACATTCCCAATGGATGGGAAATTTTCTCACCTTTCCAGTGATATAAAGAAGTCCTCCTAACTCCTTCGGGAACTCAAGATATGGTCCGGTGGAGTTTTGGGATCAAATTTTCCCCAAGGGGGACACGTGTCAAGAGGAGGGGAAAACCCCTTTGGTGGGTTGGCAGGTCACGGGGTGTTTTTGGAATTTTTCCCCATGCGGTGCAAAATAAAAATTTCTCCCAAACCTTTGCCACCACCCCAAGGTGCCACATGGCACCCTTTAATTAGGTTGGTGCAAGGCGGGTTGAAATGGAATTTTTTCCAAAATTTTCAAAAAATTCAAAGGGTGAAAAGTTTTCACGCCTCCGCCGCTGCCTCATGAAGACATGTGGCAGCCTCTTATTGGTATGGGCCAAGAGGAATGAAATGGAAACTTTTTCTAAAATTTTCAAAAATTCGAAGGGTAAAAGTTTCGCGCCTCCGCCGCATTTGCCTTCGTGAGGACACATGGTAGCCTCTAATTGGCTACGGGCCGGCAGAGAAAAAGATGAAAATTTTCCCAAGCCAAAATTTTTGAAAATTTTCTAAGGGCAATTTTGATGGGAAATTTTTGGGTTGCAGGGCCTGCCAGGAAAATTTTCCCAAATTTTCCCGCCAAGGCACAAAAATTTCAAAGTGCCATAACTTGAGCTAGAAAGCTCGGTTTTGGGAAAACGAGGAATTTTCATAAAGCTATGGATGCCTTCTTTGCAAAGGAACCATAAAATTTGCTTTTGATTAAATTTTCAAGGTCAATTTTTCAAAAATGATCTGCAGGATTTTAATTTGTGAACTGCCAGATTACAACTTCTCAATTTGGTAAAATTAGAACTCCTCCTTCACTCAACATGTCAAACAGACATGGAGGATCAGTCTAGGGAGGGTTTAGAGTGTTTTAGTGAAGTCAATTTTTCCAATTTATTTAAGGTTGTATTTTTCTCGGCAATAGACGGGAAAAACATGGCTGTGCAAGCTCCGAATTGAATTTTATTAAGTTTTGGAGGTTCTTTCTTGACTGTTATAGTGAATTTGAGTTCCTTAGGTATTAATAAGTCTAAATTTCAATGTTTCTTATCTTATTATTTGATGTAAGATTGAACTGCTCATTTTTAATAAAACATGGATTGCCAGAATGAAGTATATTACAGTGAATTGTTTATTTTAATTGGAATATCAAATTTAGCTCTTGAGAATCCATATCCTGCAGAAGAGTTGACCCAAGAGATACCCTATCCTCCAACCTATCCCAGCTAAGGGGTGTCGTACACTCTCTACCATATAATGCCTGAAAAGGAGCCATGCATATAGAACTTTGAAAAGCTGTTATTGTAGGAAAACTCCACTAAGTGCAATGTACTCCTCCCACTTAGACCGCTGATCCATCACATACATCCCGAGCATATCCTCCAAAATATGATTCACTCACTTGAGTCCTGGCTCCATTTGTCTCGGGGTGATATGTTGTGCTGATGTTAATTGTAATGAAATTACTTGTATAATTCAGATCATGAGTAAATATAACATCCAATAACACCATATTCTAGAATAATGATCTCAATATGCAATAAGAATAGCTACGCCACTTCGAGGGGTAAACATCCAAACCATACAATAATACTCAAATGCTCCAATGATGATCAAATACTACCTAATAACCTCTATATATACTATTCCTATGCTATGGCCAACACCAAGGCCGACCCACTAATGAAAATATAACATATATGAAAGAAATACATAATGATAAGAAGTTATGATAGCCACAAGTCGGCTATATACATCCAATATAAGATATATGATTAAGGGTGTAGCATGCCCCTCCCCTTCAAAGCAACATTGTCCCCAATGTTGAGAAGATCTAGATCTTGCTACAAGAAATTTTCATCCTCCCAAGTTGCGTCTTCATTGTCTAGATTTTTCCACTTGATCAAATACTCAGTGATGACCCTTGTCCTCAACCGCTTAGTGCGTGTTTGAAGGATGCATTCTGGTTCCAGGATGATTATGCCCTCTTCATCAAGCTCTGGTAACACTGTCTGGGTTGATATTGTTTGTCCAATTACCTTCTTTAGGCAAGATACATGGAATACTAGATGAATTCGAGTAGTTGGAGGAAGTTCCAATTTGTATGCTACATTGCCAATCTTTTGTAACACTTGATAAGGACCATAATATTTAGGTGAAAGCTTGTTATCCTTTTTTTGTTGTTTTAAGGACATTTGCTTATATGGTTGTAAACGCACAAAAACCCAATCATCGACTTCAAAATGTCTTTCACTGCGATGTTGGTCTGCCTGCTGCTTCATGCGGTTTTGTGACATGGCCAAATTCTCCCTGAGACTAGAAAGCACCTCTTGTTGGTGTTGAATATGTTCTTCAATTGCTCGAACCTTTGGTTGGACTCTCAAAGATGAAGTGATAGATGGTGGATGGTACCCATATAATGCCAAGAAAGGAGACATTTTAGATGAAGTATGAAAGGAGGTGTTATACCACCATTCGCAGCGCAATGCAACCATTGGACCCATCTCGCTTGCTTATTTGATGTAAAAAAACGAAGATATCCCTCCAAACACTTGTTTACCACCTCTGTTTGCCCATCAGATTGGGGATGATAAGAGGAACTACGAGCTAGTTGTGTGCCCAAGCATGAGAACAAGTCGGTCCAAAATTACTAGTAAAGATAGGGTCTCGATCACTTACTATAATCTTTGGTGTCCCATGTAGCTTCTGAATTATATCCTGAAGGCCGTTGCTCACATGTACTCAGTAACAAATGGATGTGATAAAGCACAAAAATGGGCATATTTGGTGAGTCTATCCACCACCACCATGATTACATTTTTACCTTCCGATTTAGGCAATCCCGTGATGAAGTCCATAGACACCTCTTCCCACCTGCGGCTAGGAATAGATAGAGGTTGTAAAAGACCAGGGACTTAATTGTTTCGCCCTTATTTTCTTTGACAAACCATGCATTCTCGCCACAAAATTTTGTACATCTCCTTTTAACCCTTCCCTTAAAAAAAAATCATGCTTGATACGATGATAAGTCTTTAAGAAGCTGAGAATGACCCCCCTTTGGAGAAGCATGGAGCTCAGATAGAACCCTATTTTTAAGGATTGAATTCTTACATAGATATAATCTATCTTTATACCATAAAACATCTCCTTTCCATAAAAAATTTTTTGACATGTTTGGATCTTGTTGGAGATTTTGAATGAGATTTTGTGTACCTGGGTCATTTTTCCATTCAGACCTTGCATCCTCTATCCAATCCTCGTATGTCTGAGATATGGCATACAACAATGCCAGGTAGATTCATCCTTAGAGATAAAGCATCAAAGAACTACATTCTCTTTCCCTTTCTTGTATATTATCTCAAAATCATACCCCAACATTTTGAGACCCATTTATTGTTGTTCTTCGATGATAAGCATTGCTCTAAGAAGTATTTCAAACTATCATGATCTGTCTTTACTTTGAAATGTCATCCCATTAGATATGGTCTCCATTGTTTCACTGCATGAAGTATTGCTAACATTTCTCTCTCATAAAGCTGGTTTAGAGATATTCTTACCTTTGAATTGACGGCTCTCAAAAGAAATGGGTCGCCCTTCTTGCGTGAGTACTTGCCCCATCCCATACCCTAAAGCATCACATTCAACAATGAATGTTTTTGAAAAATATAGGGTAGCTTGCTCATTCCAATGGAAAGAGTCCTTCTTCAATAAAGAGTCCTTGTGAGTGGTGCTGCGATGCACAATGCTGCCATAATTCCTTACAAATCTACGATAATAACCTGTAAGCCCCAAAAATCCTTGGAGATTTTTTAGGGTTTTGGGAACCTTCCATTCAAGCATGGCTTTTATCTTGTTAGGATCCACTTTAACACCTTCATAAGAGACAATATGACCCAGATATTCAACCTCCTTGACACCAAAAGAACACTTAGAAGGATTTGCATAAAGTTGATGTTGTTCAAGAGTTTCCAACACTTTATTTACATGATGCAGGTGTTCCTCCCATGTTTTACTATAGATTAATATATCATCAAAGAACACTAAAACAAACTTTCGAAGAAATGGCTTAAATATTGAATTCATCAAGCTTTGAAATGTAGAGGGTGCATTTGTTAGTCCAAAAGGCATTACCAAGAACTCATAGTGTCCTTCATGTGTCCTGAAGAAGTTTGTTTTATGAATATCTTCATCCTTGATTCTAATCTGATGATATCCAGAATGAAGATCAAGTTTTGTAAAGTAAACAACACCATGTAACTCATCTAGCAAATCATCAATTACAGGAATAGGAAACTTATCTTTAACTGTGTACTTATTGAGTTCCCTATAATCCGGACACATGCGCCAATTTTCATATTTTTTCCGTACCATCACTACAGGAGAAGAGTAAGCACTTTGACTATGACGAATAAGTCCTGCTTCTAACATCTCTTGAACTATCTTCTCAATCTCACTCTTTTGCATATAGGGGTACCTATAAGGTCTAATGTTGGGTGGTTGACTCCCTAGTACTAGCTAGATGGCATGGTCATGGTCTCTTTTCGGAGGCAAACCCTTGGGCATTTCTCCAAAAACCCCTGAGTGCTCATCTATAATTGCTTGCATATCTGTAGGTATAAATGTATTGGAATGATATGCTTCAATGAAAATAGTTGTGCTACAAACCCTTCTGCACCCTTTCTAAGCAATTTTTGCATCTGATGAGAACTTACCATCTGTGGGGACTTTGCTCTTAGTCCTTTTAGTTTAAAATTCCTCCCTTCTGACTGAAATTGCATGAACAACTCTTGGAAATTCATTTCAATGGTTCCCAAGGTGGTAAGCCATTGAACTCCTAACACAATGTCTACTCCTCCCATGGCAATGGCATACATATTGCTAGTTAGCAAGTAATCTCCCATGGTGAGATTAATGTTATGGCATTTTCTGAACAACTAATAATTTTCCCATCAACAATCATGACTTGACATTCTGGAGCTGGATAAACAAAGCGAGTTCAAGCGCATCAGCTAACTTATGATTGATGAAATTATGAGTACTTCCCAAATCAATCAATCTTATTACCCTCTCTATTTTTTAAGAATCCAACTACTTTGAGAGTTTGGGGAGTGCTAATACAGAAATTGCATGGCATGATATTGTTGGTTGGGGATCTCCTAATTCCTCCTCTGGCTCTACCTCTTCGTCTTCTTCATTTTCTTCTTCTTCAGTAGGTCCCTCAATGTAGAACAACTTCTTTTCCGCACACTTATGTCCTGGTCCAAATTTGTTGTCACAATTAAAACATAACCCTTTGGCTCTCTTTTCTTCAATTTGTTGAGGTGTCAGTCTCACTGGCCGAGGGAATGATGGTGGAAGGGTGCTACGATCTCTGATAGTACTGACAGTTTGTTTCCGACTTGAAAGAAATTTTTCCTCTGCCCTACGTGCCATGATCATAGAGTCTGAAACCTTATGAGGATTAAACATACGCACCTCAGTCTCAATTTGTTCTTTAAGACCCCCAAGAAATAAGTCATTCAAATTATCTTCAGGAATATTTTCCACCCGTAAGGAAAGGTTTTGGAATTGATGGATGTAATCTTTGACTGTTCCTGTTTGTCTGAGCTTTGCTAATTATGCAGAAATAATTTCTCGACACACTAGAACTATAGTGCAATTGCAACTCTTCAGGTGAATCATCCCATGTAACATTGAGGCCACTCTTTTTCCTTTGAGCACATAACCATCGATACCAAATGAATTGGTCAGGTTCCAGATACAATGATGCCATGGTAACCTTTTGTCCTAATGGAATCTGATGAAGATCAAAGAAATTCTCCATCTGGTTAATCCAATTGAGTGGATCCTTTCCATCAAACTTACGCATTTCCACTTTTGGAAGCATGTGACGGGCTTGTAGAGTGTTTGTATTTGGATTGGTCATGTTTGCAGATCCACCATGGTTAGTGTGAGTATGATTGAGTTGTGGCTCATTAGGAATGCTATGATGACCCATGATATTGTAGCTAAATTGTTGAATGAAATCCTCCAATCGTTGTCCAATATTTTCTACATCTTTTTGCCTAGCCACTCTACTTTCAAGGTTTTGCAACTCTAACTCAAGATAGCTGACCTTATGGTCAGTTGAAGTAAACCCTAACCTTGAGGACTCTATAGCTACCCCTTCTGACTCTAACTCCTCAACTATTATCTCATCCTTATCAGGGGTTTTACCCGGAGTGATGGAATTCTTTTTTCCTCTTGTCGAAGGCCCAGCCATGATGCCCCAAAATAGTAAGATTTAAGGATCAAGGTCGAAATTTAGGGTTTCAGATTTCAATAGGAATTCGGCCAAATTTTATAAAACTCAAAGAACGAACTCAAACTAATTTTTAATCTTATTTCTGGAAATGTAAATAACTTTGAAAAATTCCACAAATTGCACCCTATGTAGCCAAATTATGAAAAAACATAAAACTACTATAACTTTTTCAAAATAAGTCAAAAAGTATTAAAATTTTGAGGGAAGCTTACTTGACTGATTTTTTCACACCAAAAAAATTTTTGCAGAAAAATTCACTACTGATGTTGAGATATGGACGAACCTTCAAAATTAGGGTTTGACGCAGTGTTGGCCGAGTTCAAGCTCTGATACCACTTGTAATGAAATTACTTGTATAATTCAGATCATGAGTAGAAATATAACATCCAATAACACCATATTCTAGAATAATGATCTCAATATGCAATAAGAATAGCTACGCCACTTCGAGGGGGCAACCTCCAAACCATACAATAATACTCAAATGCTCCAATGATGATCAAATACTAGCTAATAACCTCTATATATACTATTCCTATGCTATGGCCAACACCAAGGCCGACCCACTAATGAAAATATAACATATATGAAAGAAATACATAATGATAAGAAGTTATGATAGCCACAAGTCGGCTATATACATCCAATATAAGATATATGATTAAGGGCGTAGCATTAATCCTCATCCGAGGACATCTTGCATGGTAGTCTAGAAGTGTGAAGTGTCTGAGGGATCGCGGTTACGAATAATCTTCCATGGAATCTCGTGTAACGACAATCTCATCTAAATATACTCGTGCCACTACTCTAGTTGTATAAGTGGTCTTCATCAGAGAAAAGTGAGCCACTTTTCTCGATTTATCAACCGTGACCATAATGGCATCGTGGTGATATCTTGACATAGGTAGCCCAACAATGAAATCCATGTAAATGGTGTCCCACTTCCATTCCGGTATGGCATGAGGATAAAGAAGACCTGCTAGATGCGATGATCGACCTTAACCCTTTGGCACTCTAAACACCATGACATAAAATGAGCCACGTCTCAACAAAGTCCTCTCCAATGATCTGATTGTCTCAAGGTAGCATGCATCTTCTTCACACAGGATGGGCTAAATAGGGTGCATAATGTGCCTCTACCAAGATGTCCCTGCCTTAAGCCTCCATCTATAGGAACATATATCCTAACTCGTGCTTGAGAAGGCCATCTCGCCTAAGAAAAAACCACCAAACTTCCCCTCACGGGGTCTCGTGACTCAATCTCTACTCATACCGCCATGTAGAAGGTGTCAAGAGGAAGCTGCTGAAGAATCCTACTCCGTAAATCTGTGCTCACTGAGGTGGCCATAACCACATGTCTCCATCTGCTGAGAGCGTTTGCTACCACATTCTCCTTCCCCTTCACATGCTTGATCTCCATGTCATACTCACAAAGCAAATCCATCCAACACCATTAACGAGCGTTTAGATTGGGCTGCGTGAAGAGGTGGCAAAGACTCAAATGATCTGTCCTGAGTGTGAATCTCCATCCAAGAAGAAAGTGTCTCCATCTAACCAAAGCATGCACAACTGATGTAAGCTCAAGATCATGGGTAGGATAATTAAGCTTGTGATCCTTGAGTTTGCAGGACTCAAAAGCTACCACCCTGTCATCCTGCATCAACACACCTCCAAGTCCTGCTAAAGAAGCATCTATGAAAACAAAGAAATCACCCTGTGGATCCGGTACTGTAAGAATCGGTGCTGTAGTGAGGCACTCCTTCAGTGTCTTGAAGGCTTGCTTTCATCTATCTGACCAAAAAAACTTCTTCCTTTTCCTCTGAAGGGAAGTGATAGGGTGCACAATATGAGAGAAGTCATGAACAAATCTCTGGTAGTAACCTACTAAACACATGAAGTTGTTCACCTCGGTCACTTTGTAGTGGGTGTTGGAAAATCCTTAATGGCTCTAATCTTGGAAGGATCAACTACAATACCTTCCCGGAAATGATATGTCCCAAATATTGCACCTCTGTCAGAAGAAAGAACACTTCTCCAAGTTCCCGTAAAGTTGCTACTCACGAAGACACTGAAGAACCTAGCGAAGGTGCCCCTTGTGCTCCTCATGTGTACGTGAGTATATCAAAATGTCATCTAGGAAGATGAGCATGAAGTGATCTAAGAAGGTCCTGAATACCCCATTCATAAAAATCATGAACACTGGGGGAATTAGTCAAACCAAAAGGCACCATTGTGAACTCATAGTGCCCGTATCTCGTATACGGAAGGTGGTATTATGAATGTCCTCATATGAAATCCTCAACTGATAGTAGCTTGACTTAAGATCAATCTTAGATAAAAGCGTGGCTCCTTCATATGATCAAAGAAGTCATCAATGCGAGGAAGAGGATAACGATTCTTGATCATTACCTTGTTCAACCTGACGGTAATCAATACACAACCGTAAGGATCCATCCTTCTTCTTCATAAATATCAACGGTGCACCTTAAGGGGATACACTAGGATTGATAAGACCCTTCTCCAAAAGGCCCTCAAGCTACAACTTGAGCTCACAGAGCTCGGGGGTGGTCATCCGATAAGGTGCTCGTGAGATAGGCTCTGCTCTTAGAACTAGGTCTATATGGAAGTCAATCTCACATGGGGGTGGCATCCCCGGTAGCTCCCCTGGAAAGACATCAGAAAAATATCTCAATATGGGATGATCATCTAGCGATGGTCCACTAGACCCATCCTCTGATCTTTCACTAACTGTAATAGCATACATCTAACAACCCCATCACACACACCGCTTAAGCTGCATAGCGAGAAATGGTGCAAATAGAAATAGGTCTCTTGACCCCGAGATCACCGACTCAACTCCCACATCATTAGCACAAGCTATAGTCTTATGATAACAATCCATCCTGGCCCTATGTGTAGATAGCCAGTCCATACCTAAGATGACTCCATATGAGCCCAAAGGAAGAATACAGAGATCTGAGGTAGTGGTGAAAGGTCCCAAATCCACCACACACTCCTTAAGTAAGGTGTCCACAGACATCTTGGCTCCAGAAGCCATTTCAATGTCCCAACTAAGACCCTACCTAACTGCCACTAGCCTGCATCACTCTACTAAAGATGGTGCAATGAAATAATCCAAAGAACTCAGAATCAAACAATATAGAGGTAGGAATAACACCAATGCTACCTGTGGTCTCAATGACTATGCTTTGGTGCTCTGCCTGGCGGTTCTCAGCCACTACATAAATCTTGTGGCTATGTCCCATGTCACCAGCTGTCGGCTCTAAAACCTGTGGCTTACCCTTGTTAGGGTTCTGAGGAAAATCTCTCTAGAAATGTCCAGCTACTCCACATCCAAAGCAACCACTTGATCCTCTCCAAGGAGTAGCACCTCCAGTAGGTGCCGTAGAAGTCTATGGAATTGATCCCAATGATCCAACTATGGTTTGATGTGGCCTCTACTAGCAAGCTCCTGTGACTAAGCTCTAGGTCCACCCTGCGTCCTGATGGGACCCCTAGGAGGAGGCCCCATGCTCTGACCTCTCTATGCATCAACTCTCTATGGAGGTCTATACGGTGGGTGGGACTACTATTTCTGCTACTATTATGGCCTAAAGGATGACTATGCTAAATGCTGACCACCATGAGGAAGAGGTGCTAATCCTCTCGATCTACCATCCTGCATCTGCTGAATGCGGCTTCGACTCGGTTTCTAGCCTGCTTTGGGTCTTACCCCGAGTCTCCTCTGCATATAGGCCTTTTCAATGACCTCTACTAATGTATGGGGA
The DNA here is from genome assembly GCA_018340775.1 of Taxus wallichiana var. yunnanensis. Taxonomy (NCBI): domain Eukaryota; kingdom Viridiplantae; phylum Streptophyta; class Pinopsida; order Cupressales; family Taxaceae; genus Taxus; species Taxus wallichiana. The sequence continues at coordinate 819,492,239 of CM031238.1, forward strand.
CGGTGGATCCACATTTCCCCTCTAACATCCAAATTTAGGCCTCGGATGAACTGTGAATCTCGCACCGCTCATCCTGCATATACTCTACATACTGAAGTAGATATAAAAATATACTCTCATACTCTGCTACCAAAGAGAAGCCTGACGGAGGTCATGAAACTCGTCAATCCTCTGCTGGATGAACCTCCATGATAAATACCTACTCCCGAATATCTCCCAAATAGGTCACTATCTCTAAATCTACATGGAGCTTTGCTCCTATGTCCTCCACCATACTCCTGCTCCATCCCTCAGTAGATGGATTGCAACACGAGCTTTCATGTTGCTAGAACAAGGACAAAGCTTGAAGCAACCGCTTAAGCTCACTAGCCAGGCCTCTAGCTAAAATCCACCTGTATCACCTGAGTAGTGTGAGTGCCTAAGCTTCAAGATCTCCCTAATGTGATCTGCGGCTATGGTTTTTCGGCCTCGAGGTCTCTCTGCACACTCATCCCTAAGCCTAGGGATCCAAGACCTCTCTCTATGCTCAGGAACTCGTCACACCCTATCTCCTAAGTTATGACTCTACTCGACTAACTCGACATGGGATTTCTCTCCTCTATTCTCCTCATTGAGTCAAGGAGATACGACCTCGATAGAAGGATCTCTTTCATGACTAGCTGTCTTCCCTCCACCTAATCCTCTCGTAGAGGAATTAACATCCGAAGGGTCGGTAAAATGAGTTAGAATGGCTGCCAAACCCCGATCCGGTGGTGGTGGTGGTGGTGGTGGTGGTGAATTTGAGTCTCGTGAAGGTTCCTCCCCTCTCCATCGAGCCTCTTGCACTGAGACCAAAGTGAGAGTCGATTCATTTGCTAAGTTATACACCACTTCCATGTTCACTAAAATATACAAATTCTTGCTAAGTTGTTTTCTAGATTTAAGTGTACTAGGTTTAAGTTTTCATGTCTCAAGTTTTCTAGTGTGCCCAATGGTCCAAGTCTTTGAACCACTGCTCTGATACCAAACTATGATGCCCGTTTCAACAACCACTTGAGACCCAAGAAACAACCTAGGGTTAGCTAGAAAAATTATGGAATAATTTTTTTTTGTTTAAGGGTGAACACAACTCGAGTTACAGAAAACAGTTTGCCACTGGCAGGTTCAGAAAAAACCCATTTACCAAAACACAATTTTCCTTTATTAACTAATATCAAGTTCACAAGGTTCAAATTTTAGGGTTAGATGTTCTAGTTAGCTTCAGGGAGAAATCTACCCCCATACCCACTCTCTAATAGGCTCAGAGTTTCAAATGGATTTTTCTCATACTTAACACTTCCAAAATTTCCCTAAACCATTCCCAATGGATAGGAAATTTTCTCACCTTTTGGTGATATAAAGAAGTCCTCCTAACTCCTTCGGGAACTCAAGATATGGTCCGACGGAGTTTTGGGATCAAATTTTCCCCAAGGGGGACACATGTCAAGAGGAGGGGAAAACCCCTTTGGTAGGTTGGTGGGTCACGGGGTGTTTTTGGAATTTTTCCCCATGCGGCACAAAATAAAAATTTCTCCCGAACCTCTGCCGCCGCCACCCCAAGGTGCCACGTGGCACCCTTTGATTGGTTGCAGGCCGACGGGGTAAAATGGAATTTTTTCCAAAATTTTCAAAAACTCAAAGGGAAAAACATTTCCAGGACCTCCACCCGCTGCCTCATGAGGACACATGGTAGCCTCACGATTGGATACGGGTTGGCGGAGCAAAATGGAAAACTTTTCCAAATTTTTCAAAAAACTCAAAGGGCAACAAGTTTTCGCGCCTCCGTTGTTGCCTCGTGAGGACACGTGGCAACCTCTATTAGGCTACGGGCGGTAGAGAAAAAGATGAAAATTTTCCCGAGCCAAAATTTTTGAAAATTTTATAAGGGCATTTCGATGGACAATTTTTTGGTTACGGACCCACCAAGGAAAATTTTCCCAAATTTTTCCACCAAGGCACAAAAAATACCATAACTTGAACTAGAAAGCTCAGTTTTGGGAAAACAAGGAATTTTCAGAAATATCTAGATGCCCTCTTTGCACAAAAACCATAAAATTTTATTTTTGATGAAGTTTGCAAGGTAAATTTTTTGAAAAGGATCTGCAGGATTTTAATTTGTGAACGAGTAGTTTACAACTTCTCAATTTGGTAAAATTAGAGCTCCTCCTTCACTCAACATGTCAAACAAACATGGAGGATCAATCTAGGGAGGGTTTAGAGTGTTTTAGGGTAGTCAATTTGTCCAATTTATTTAAGGTTGTATTTTTTCGGCAATAGATGGGAAAAACGACTGTGTAAGCTCGAATTGAATTTTATTAAGTTTTGGAGGTTCTTTCTTGACTGTTATAGTGAATTTGAGTTCCTTAGGTATTAATAAGTCTAAATTTCAATGTTTCTTATCTTATTATTTGATGTAAGATTGAACTGCTCATTTTTAATAAAACATGGATTGCCAGAATGAAGTATATTACAGTGAACTATTTCTTTTAATTGGAATATCAATTTTGGCTCTTGAGAATGCATACGATTCCTAACTTAGTCAAATACATTGCTTATTAAATCATCCATCCAATTTTAATTGAAAATACATTTCTAATTTCAGTTTTAATATACATTTTGCAAGGAAAATAACATTGTCTTTCATTTCATGCATTCTTCTTTCTCAACAACAGTTTTCAATCTTTAATAGCAATTCCAAATCCAATACACATTACAAGTTTGAATAGATATTGCAAAATTTTATTGATCAACAATTACATCTTACAACTTTTCCTTTTTCTTTTAATTTTGAAATACAGTAACAATACATATACATTCTTTCATATTTCATCTTTCAACATTCCAAACAGAGGTTTCTTATTGCAAGTAAAATTCAGATTTCCAATAGAGAAGATAACATATGAACAAGGTAAAACACTTTTGAGAAAGGAATGCAATCCTTCATTGATCCTCAATACAATTTTACAACTTTCCTTTCTATTTGATTTCAAAATACAGTTTACAAGATACATATACATTCTTCTCATTTCTTTACAAAACAGAGATTGGATACAACTCTCTACATTTCTCAATTCAAATTCAAACTTCCATTTACAAGACAATAAATTCACATTACAAAATTACACAACTCATCCACTCGAAGTGGGAAGGGATTACAAAGAACTTGCTCAAAGAAATAGGACTGTCAAAACTGTATTCTTCTTTCTCCAAACAATAGCATGCTAGTTTCTCTCCATCATTTTTTTTTTATCACAACAAGGAAGGGGGAAAGGCAATGCTCTCCACCCAACCAAGACATCCAATGAGAAGGGAGAAGCCATCCTTCCTCATTGGCCCCCGAGCCCCAACCATATTGAAATAGAGAATGAGAGACAACTCATGGCAACAATGGCTTCTACAATAAGTAGCATTCTTCACATGCATAATACAATAAAATACACAATCCAAACAAGACAGTAGTTCCCAACTGCATTTGAAATCATACACACAACACATAGGCTTGATCAAGCAAGCCAACAAGAGTAACAACTATGGAGAACTACTTATGCCTCCCTATTTGGAATTGGGCATCCACCAAAATCATACCGCCAATAAACATATCAAATCCCATAAACCTTATATCTCCCAACCCCTCCTTATGCCCCCAAAGTTTCTCCTTATGCCCCCAAGAGTAAGAAATGCAAGAAATTTCTTTTCCTAGGTGGATCCCAATCCAAAAATCCCTCCACAATAGAATAAGTGCCATTGGCAATCCCTTATGCCCCCATATGAAATCCCCATAGCCTTCTCCTACACCTTGTCCTAAGCAGTCTACCCAACTAGCCAAGAACATAAAACACATTCACCATTTCAATATGCATGCAAGAGAAGAAAAAAAAACATTTAAAACACAGCTCAAGATCCTACCTCTCCATACTGGAGTTTGTTCCAAGCTCACAAGCTTTCCAAATGCCAAATACAGTCCAAAATCAGTAGGGTTCAAACATGCAAAAATACTCCAAGCTTCCTCCACAACAAGCTCCAAAACAGCAACCAAAAAAATGCACCCCAAGAGAAAAATAACAAAGTTTCAACAACCATAAACAAGCAAGGAGTTTCACATTTATAGGAGAGGGAAGAGAAGAGGATGATGTGGATCCATGTGGGATGCCACATCATTCTTCCTCAACCCCAAGAGGAAAGTCAACATCCTTCACCAAATCACAATAAATAAAATGACAAAATGACTTACACACTCCAAAATGACCCATACTCCAAAAGGACTGAATTAAAAATATGTAAGGGAAGTGCAATTAAAACTTACAAATTGTCACCTCAAAATGCAATAAAAAGCCTAAATTTAACCTCCAAACCATAGGCATGGTTGGTGGGTCATTTTAAGAGGTGTGGGACAAGTTTAACTTGTCCCACAAGCCTCTAAATTTGGCCTCCAAGGAAAAATTCGAATTCCTAAGGAGATGAAGTGTTAAACCTTCCAAAATCTTACGTAACTCTTACACATCTCTTACACCTTCTTACACATTTCTTACACACTCTTCTAACATTAATATTTAAAATCAACAACTTCATTAATTACCTTCCATGTCCCCAATTTGATTTAATTAAAGTTTAACTATATGATCTCTCACATTAATTTACCACATTTAAATTAATTACAGGAAGGAACACATACATAAAACACATATATCCCATGGACACAAATAATGGAAATCCCCCTGTTATCCAATTTTGCACACCTGGCAAGATTGGACAAGGGGGTCCTGTCATGTTCAAAATGAAATAATAGTCCCAGGAACCCACCTTCGGTTATTATCAAGATGCAATAATTAAAAATAATTCCTAAATTGCATATGAAGAGATCACCTAGCATCGAAAGGCACCCAGTTGATCTCAACTCAGTGGAGAGTTCAGGGTCGAGTTGATAAAGAACCCGGTGTCAAATTGATAATCATCTCAAAAATCATCTCAGTGGAGACTCTCAGTTGTAAGAGCTCAACAAGGTCTTGTTAATGCAAAATATAGCTCGTTGAAAATTTACGAATGAAGGGAACTCTATAAGGATCTCGGTAGAGATCGATGCATGCGGAAGTGAAGACCAAGTCAGAGAGAGTCAAAGTTTGAGCTATCAATAAAGTCTCAATGAATTGGAAAGGTTCCCAGAGATAAGGAGTTCGACTCATCTTCGTGACTTGTTCATTTTGGAGATCATGTGGTGAGCTTCTTTTAGGACACATTCTGCAGAGCTAGGGTGATTCAAATGCAAGCCAAGGCATCAAGAGTGCCATAAAATGAATGGAGATCGTCGCGTAAATAGAGATACGTGATGGAGCCCTATCAATGGGACTCATCGAGCATGATGGATAATTCAAGGCAACTCGTTTCGTGTGGATGCATTAAAGATGGTTTCTAGGATACAATTCCAGGGCTCATTGATTAATGCAGAACTGGGAGGACTACTCGAGATAATTTTTCAATGGTAAGCCCGCAGAGACAGCAAGAATGCCGGGCCAGGGTATTAGTGAATACAGTATATATATTTTCGCTGGCGTTGTTCAGACCTTCCTCGGCCGAGCATTTGGTGCACAGGAAGTTGACATGTTATAGCAGAAGCCTTTTTGAGCACTTCCAACAAGCAGGTCATCCAACTATGTGTTTATCTGTTCAACATCGAATGCATCCTCAAATTCAGGATTTTTCCTTCAAGATATTTTTAAAAAATTGATTAAGTGACAGTAAGGGTGTTACCGGGAGACTTGATTAAATTTATTTTACGATGCAACTCATGGAAACGGATCTCATAGAGGTGGAAATGTTTCATATCAGAATATTCATGGAGCATAATTTGCTTTGCAATTATATGAGCATCTTCAACGAGTCACTAAGTAGTCAGGCATAAACGTTTCTGTCGGAATTATCACACCTTACAAGCTACAGCTGAAATGTTTGCACTGAGAGTTTAATGTTATCCTCAAATCTGTTGAAGGAAAACTCGGTAGGAGAAGATTCATGAAGATCCCGTGCGCTGGTGGAAATTGTGGAGATAAGGAACAAACTTGCCAAGTCTGCGTGGCAAAGTTGAGGCCAGGGCCCGTGAATTAATTTGGCCAAGCCGTTGGACGTGGAAAATAAGGCAGAGCATTGCAAGGAAATGACGTGATGTCAAGCCAAAGAAGAAATCCCGGGCGTGGGAGAAGTTTGAGTCTACTGCCAAAAAATGGGAGAAATCCGGTCAAACTGCCAGGTGTGGAGATATTGGTTTGGCAAACCATGTTGTTCACTCCGCGTAGGGGAGAAATTGGATCAGACTGCCAAGCGTGGAAACAATATGATGGCTATCCTTCATGAAAACCCCGCGGCTTGGAGTGGTCCGAGTCTTTGTGCGAGTCACACGGAAGGTGAGTCGGAGAACGTGGGAATGAGGCAGTTGAAGTGTTTAATAGGATTGACGTGGTTGTCTGGTCGGCCGTTTTGTATGAAACAGAGATGGGCGAAGGAGGCTCTACACATTCTGCTTACCACGCATAACATTCTGGTCGCGAGAAACTCCCACGCACAGGCAGCAGGCACGTGCAGCACAGTAGAAGTCTTTTGAACGCTTCCAGCAAGCACTACAGGAAACAAACATTCACTGCCGTGTATGATAGATTGGAGTCACGCCATTCAAGGCTTCATAAAATTTTCCCGAACCAGGAGATGAAGGTTTGAAACGGTGCAGAATGAAACGATTCATATTGCTCAGCATGTTTTCTCCTAGAAGCGAATTGAATGTGAAGGTCAACTCTGAAATACCTGGTCGGCCGTTTTGCATGTTGCATCCTTGTTACTCGTAAATGGTCTCTTTGAGAAACTCCAAGGGCGTACGCAATATTTATACCCTTCCATTATGTACGTCCAATCAGACAATAAAAGTATTCTTTTACCAGATTCAGAGAAACTGTGTTTTTTCAATGGACGATTATACTGCAGTTTCAAGCTAATCTTATCGAGCTTTATTTCTGTTAGCTTTTATCCACGACTAAGGAAGAATTCATATGGTTGTTACCTGTACATTTTTTCCAAGGTCTCTGCAGGCTGCCCCAGTTGTTCAACGTATTTTTTGAAGGGCTCCTTTTATGTGTTGCAAATTGTAACATGAAGGATCTTCTTAGTTTCCGGAAAAATGAGTATATTGTGTAGCTCACAGCTACCTATGCCATACTAAGATCCCAATAGTGGCATAATTGTTGATTGGAGCCGAGATTGCAGAGTGCACTGCCAAAATACCGAAGGGCTCTTTGGCCAAAAATCAGTCTTAAGGGTGTCTATCGACATGTTATGGGCATGAACCTGGGTCATCATCATGGCAGCATTAGGTCTTTATTGGTAATGGCATTTTCTCATCGTTTGGAAGGTACAATTGTGCTTATTATGGCCAAGCTAAAACATTCTTACTGCAAGTGTTATATGATAAGGAAGAACTGTGAGCATTGTGGTAAAACCATTCTTTTCAAAAATGTTGGGTTAAGCTCGACATTCAAGTGAGTTTGAGCCCAGGAAAGGTAAGATCGTTTGCTGGATGAAGAGCTCGGTGACTTCGCAGGGAGCTCGTGGTGATGTTTCATGAAGTTTGAACGAGGAATGCATAAATGGCTTCGAGTTAACAGAGCAAAACGGTAAGAATCAAGTTTGATAGCCCACCATTCGGAGGACTCAATGCAAAAGGGCCCGATTGCCAAGACGAGGAAAGAGTTGGTGTGGGGTTCAAAATCAATTGCAACACCGAGTTAGAGGATTCGAAGCTCACCGAGTTGAGATTTGTGCAGACTCTATCCACATGGACCCCCCTCCTCTTCAAGTCAAACGGGTCAACGGGGGGGTCCCAACATTATGTTAATTAAATTAATATTTTTATTTAAATATTTTAATAATAATATTTATTATTATTATTTAAATATTTTATTTAAATATTCTTTTAATTAATTGAGAAGACTTGGTCATCAGGCAATTAATGACCCATGATGGAACCTTCTCAGGTAGTTCAACTAACTGTAATAAATACATCATGGGCCTTCATTTTAGGAATGTAATTATGACCATTTCCTCTTCTTTCTCACATATTCTTCTATAAATGTAAGTTGGAAGCTCATTTCAAAGGGTTCCAACAGTTCAGACAAGTTGGACAGTTAGATATCTCAGGCAAGAGTGTATACTTTTCAAGGGTCCTCTCTCTTCTGCAAGTTGTTCTTGTGTGTTGAGAGAACTTTCAAGCCTCCTCTTCAAGACTGTAATGGCAACTATTGCCTCTTCTGAATGTATGATGCATTGTGCATGTTATTGAAGCAATAAAAGTGTGTGTTTTGTGACTAATCTCAGTCCTTTCATCCTTCTATGCTTCTTTGTGGCTTTCTCATACTTGCAGGTACACTGTGCAAGTTTAAGTTTCTATTGCAGGTTCTTGGAGTTCTATGCTTATCGAGTGGTGGAATATTGCATGCAATTGAGTTGTGGTGTCTGTTCACCCTTCTTGAGTTCATCCTTCTTCACCGGGAAAGCTGGTATATTTCTCGGTACGATAAAGTTTAACAAAGGGAACGCGTGTCTCTTAGTACTGTGGTATCCTGCCCTCTCTAAGTTACGGTAGAGGTGAAGTTGACTGTGGTGCACACACCCTCTTCAAATTAACCCTTCCTGAATCTGAAGACACCCTTTATTCGGTGCATCACCATCCCTAGTATAGTTTCATTTCTGTAAATCTCTTTCCCTAAAACCCCATGAAAATGTTAGCGTAGGATTAGATAATCATTTTTGTTACACTAGGAGTAGTACAACACTTAGTTTAGGAAGAGGAAGCCGGCCTTCTCCGGAGGTTCACCTCGAGCCCAAGTCCCGCAGCTTGAGAGGTGATCCCATGTGTCCCAATCACACCGAACATCCTATTCACATCCTGGCCATTCGGGGGGTGCAGTGATTTGGCGACAACACCCCCCATGGGGATTCCTAGCATAACTCAACACACAAACATACACAACACACAACACAATTGCCATGGTGACCTTGTTGATTTCACCTAGAATTCTAATATGGTTAGTCTCAGGTCCCTCACCATTGTTGTTATTTTTAACCTGCAAAATACACATACCTCCTTTGGCCTCATGGCCATATCAGAACATCCAAAATGATATAAACAACATTTCAAGATCATCTAAACACAATTAATCACAACAACATCAAGAATTCAACATTAATATTTTTAATTAATTAATCAACTATACCATCATCAATACTATTCCATACTAGGTCTACTCAAAATATCAAATGTCACAAGTCCAAATCAACATCTATAATATGTCCATGTCAAACAATATATCATCATCCACATAAAGGAAATGTATCTAGTAATCACCATGCATGATAATTGAATCCAGATCAATAATAGTCCATGATCTAACATCTAACCATCATACTAAAAAAACATAATAGTATCCATAATACGATCAATAGTATCTAAATTAGTATCTAAAAGTGTTAAAGGAAGTGAGTACTACATTTATGGTTTATGGTTTAGGGATTAAGGTTTAAGGTTTAAGGGTCAGGGTTTAGGGTTTATGGCACATGGTTTAGGGTTTAGGGTTTAAGGCTCGGGGTTTAGTTTTTAGTGTTTAGGGGTTAGGGTTTAGGGCTCGGGGTTTAAGGCTTGGGGTTTAGGGCTCAGGGTTTAGGTTCACCCATTCACTCACTGTAATGTTCTATGTCTTACCCATTCTTATTAGTATTGATAAAGTATTCAATTAAAAGGGCATGTTTGCTTCTTAGGTAGAACATTCAAAGGGAGTCATCACAACTTGATGCCTTTCATCTATTGATATTTGAAGGAGGAAAATGCTAGATATGCAAAAAAATTTGGTACAAAGAAATATTACCCAATACAACTACCATCTTTTTCCCATCATATGGGAAATATTTCACTCACTATAATGTTCTATGTCTTACCCATTCTTATTAGTATTGAAAGAGAGTATTCAATCTTAAAGCGCTCATCGAATTCGTAGGCATAACATTTAAAGAGAGTCATCACAATTCAATGTATTCCATCTATTGATATTTTTAGGAGGGAAATGTCAGATTCTGAATGTCCAATCCTTCCATAGACCCCATTAGTCCTCGATCCTTGAATACAAGGACACATTGTTACTTGGCTTCCATTTATAATGATAGAGATATTTGTAAATCCGTGTTATGACCTCTAAATATGTATGAATTTCAAGTTGTTTGGAAATCACATCACACCCTTCACTAGGATTTATGACTTCCCTATCTTTTTGAAGTCACTTTTGAAAGCATCGGGTTTATCATAGAAGGAATTATCAATGAATGGAAGGTCACTAAGTCATAGGCCAACTGACTCCCATTCAGAACTAAACAAGAAATATTTACTAGGTGATTTATAACCCCTTTGTGTTCTTAGCCATTCCCCTGTTTCTATGCTTATTTTGAACACTTTAGGAAGTTATGTCAAATTTCCTATCCATTTTAGTAGCAGAATAGCTTTCTCTTTCTCTAGAGAAGAGGATACTACAGGAACTTTGGTTATGATCCTACACCTTTGCATTGGTATATTATCTATATTTCTTCCTTTGAGATTAATTTTTGTGTTGTGATGGTTATTTTTTCCATCTTCAATGAGTCATTCTATCTTACATAATACCATACATGGAAATATGAGAAATGTGAAACTTATTTCAAAGTGTGAAGAATTTTACATTCAAGAGGGAAAGTATATGTGGGGAGAAAAAAGTTTGGCAGAGATGTGTAATATGCATTGCAAGGCACAAGGTAGATGTCATATCCATTTAGTTATTTGTCCCACCTCTCATAAACAAGGTATTTGTATAAGCATACTCAATGATGGTTCTAAGCATGAGACTAGGAAATATTGATGAAATATGGTTCGTGGTTTAGGGTTTAGGGCTCATGGTTTAGGGTTTAAGGTTTAAGGTTTAGCATTTAGAGTTCAAGGTTCAAGGTTATGTTTTAGGATTTATGGTTTACGTTTAGGATTTAGGGTTTATGGTTTAGGTTTTAGGGTTTATGGTTAGGGTTTAGGGATCAGGGTTAAGGGTTTAAGGTTTATGGTTAAGGTTTTAAGGTTTAGGGTTTAGGGTTAAGGATTTAGTGTTTAGCGTTTAGGGTTTCAAGTTTAGGGTTTAGGATTTAATGTTTAGGGCTTAAGTTTTAGGGTTTATGGTTTACGGCTTGGGATTTGGTTTTTAGGGTTTAGGGTTTAGGGTACATGGTTTAGGGTTTAAGGTTTATATTTTATGGCTTAGGGATAAGGGTGTAGATTTCAAGGCTTAGATTTTATGATTAAGGGTTTGGGATTTAATGTTTAAGTTTTAAGGTTTAGGGTTTAGGGTTAAGGATTTAGTTTTTATGATTTAGGGTTTAGGGTTTAGCATTTAGGGCTCATGGTCCATGGTTTAGGGTTTAGGGTTTAGGGCTTAGGGCTTAAGGTTTAAGGCTTAAGGCTCATGGTTTAAGGTTTAGGGATCATGAGTAAGGGTTGAATGTTTAGGGTTTAGGGTCTAGGGATCTTGGTTCAAGGTTTAGGGTTTAGGGTTTAGAGTTAAGGGCTCAAGGTTTACGGTTTAAGGTTTAGGTTTATGGCCTAGGGTTTAGGGTTTCGATTGTAGAATTTAAACACTAAAATATTTAGGATGAATGCTAAAATCCTAAAAATTACCTATGTATTGACCATATTATACTATAAAAAACTATCTTCTAAACCATGACTCATGGAGTTGTGAGACTAGTTCTATAAGGTGCAAAATGACTCTAATTTCTTATATTTACAAAAATAAATTTAAAGTATAAGAAAAAATAATAAATGAAAAACTTAAACATTTATTTTTGTAAATAAAAGCATGCCAAAAACACATACAATGTTTATACTATGATTATAACGCATACGAGTTATAGTGCCTACGTGTTATAACGCATACACATTTTGTGTTTTCAGTTTTCCAAGTCATGCCTCAAGGCTTGCGATTCGGTTTGGATTCCCAAGCCTAAGGCATGAACTGCACAAACACAACAAACCGCATGTTTTTGCAGGGAAATGCAAAAATATCTCTTCCTCCATCATAAATTGACATAAAATGATCAATTCGTTTATAAAAAATTATACCACAATGTAGAGCAGACTATCTACTTTCTAAAAATATAATTTTCAATTTTTTTGACTAATATAAGGTTTCCATATTATTTATTTTCTAACAATGCCTTTTTATAGCTATTTTTTGAAGTTTAAACATGTCTATCTTTCATCATATAACTTTTTTGGCTCATCAAAATTGAAAAAAATATACTAGCCTAAACTAGGCCAAATTCTATACACATTCAAAAAAAAAAAAAATTGATATTTTTTTGAGGTAGTTAAGGGGGGCACGGTCGGAGCTCCATTATGTTTTTAAATTTAAAATTTTTGTACTAGAAAAATCATAAAAAAATAAATACTTGCTAAAAAATCTAAAAAATATATTCCAAACTAGATGCTCCTAGCTATCTTTCTACCAAAGAGTTTTCAAAAATACTAAATGGTGCTAAAAAAATGGTGGGGGCATGAAAGTCATTCTATTATGTTTTTAAAGAAAAACATGAGCACCTGTTGGTATTTTATTTATTTTACCCACTTAAACTTATCTTTTCAATAAAATTTAGTCTCTTAGAAACTAGACTCAAAATGCTACAATTCATGTTTACACAACATCTTCCAATTTTGAGTGTAACTATTTAAAAAAACTCGTACAAGTTGAAGTTTTTTATTTTTAAGAAAAATGCATCCACTTAAGACCCCCTTTTGGCCCCCCAAATTGGTGCACTTACTCGATGACCTGGTGATTAAACTCGTGCCACTATTTCAAAATTATCTAGTCATTCTTACAAAGATAATTGTTAGGAAATAATTGTTTTGTGTTCACATTAGTATGGGTAATAAGATAATATAATAATTATATGTTGTAATATGAATAATTACATAAGTAATTATTTGTTAATATATAAATGAGTTGTTATTAACAACTCATGTTATTTAGAGAGTATATTGTTACGTGAGTAACAATCACTCTTGATATGGAGTTTTGGGTGTTTTAGTTGTTGAGCCAAACTCCTAAAATATAGGAGATTCTTGGCCTATTTATTTGTATGGAGACCCATTTGATTGGTATGAAGAAATATCAGAGAATGAAATATACTATTGTGTTATTTTCATGATCGACTGAATTGAGCTCTAGATTTGGTATCAGAGCAAGGGATATGGAGAAATGAAATCAAGCTTTGGGGCTGATTTAAAAATTTTCATTGTCCCGATTATGGAAGTTCTTCAAAAGGAAAAAAATCTATGTTTTAGATTAGATTAGTGTGATAGATCTTGATTGTGTAGGAGCAATTTTGTTTGTGAAGAAAGACATATCTCTAAGGATTGCATTCAATTTTATTATGTTGTCTCTTCCTCTCTACGGCTAGACAAATATCTCTACAGACTTGCACAAATCAAATAATTCCTATGTTCTACATTATTTGCATCTCAAACCATGGAAAAATAAGGTGGGGGTCTCTGCAATATTTTGGATATGAAAAACAAAGAGATCAAATACGTTTCATCCTCTAGCAATCACTACTCCATCTAGAAATGTTCACAATTGGCTGATGTATCATCCAACGTGGATGCTAGAGAAAATAAATTCTGTGAAGCTATCAAAGACATTGATCATTTTGGGAACTTATTGATCTTCAGATATTCCATATTACTATCATTAGATACATGTATATAATGTGCTTGGTTAGCACTTGAGCATGTCATGTGGGAGTGTTTCTGATTACCTTAATGGATGTTCTGGTAGTGGCGACGTGATAAAAGGCACTCACAAGTTGTTCTATAACACACTAGCAACTATCTACCAGTGCGAACCATTCAAGCATCCCTCTCCAGCTAATAGTCATCTCCTGATAACAAGATTGGCTGTAGACTCTTTGACCATTTTATCAGGGATCCGTGTTCTCGTAACCTACTCCATGCGATCCTCCAAAGAGAAACATTCACCAACTCCACATTCCAATCCTCAAAGAGCACACAGATTTAAAAAAATTCAAAGATAGAGTTTAGTAAGTCATTTTGTCATTGTTTTTAGTTTCTTATCAAATTTACAAAAGTCTATGTCGATTGTATTCTAATAATAGCTTTTAGCTATATTAGAAAATATGTCTTAATCAAGGGTCATTTTTTAAGTCTCTAGTGTAAAGTATAAATTGTCATAATAAAAAAATTACGTCGTAATGTCCATTGTCTTTAAAAATTAGATTCAAGTTTGTCTTATCAGGTGGAGTTTAAAGTTTATAAAATTTATATTATTTGTTAGTCATGTGTCGTCAAATAATTAAGTTATAGTTAAATTTGTAATGTCGTTGAAAGTATTGTTTCAACTTTTAAGTGTAATTATTTTGTGTCAGTAATTTTGTTGTCAAAGAGTCAAAAAATTGAGTCATTGCAAAAGTCTGAAAAATAAAATAAAATTTGCCTCACAGACGCATTTTTGGTGTTACCCGACGTCCGAAAATAAATGATTTCACATTGTGGGGGAATAATAAACAATGTGGGAATCATTGAGCTTCATATCCAAATCAGGCTGAGCTAGCAACATGACACTTTGGATAATGGAGGCATCGAAGGCTAGAGGAAAATCAATGACCTCTCATCATCCACCAACAATGGGGCGCTTCATTCGATTTGGTGCCACGTGTGCGGTGTGTTTGATTTCAGTTAGTTCATTTTGGTGTGGATTTCAGTGTGGCATGAAAAATAAGAACAAATGATGTAAATTCCTGTTCATTTGTGAGTATTCCTCATGTAACCCCTTTTGTAGAAACATTGATCAAAATGTATTGTAGCAATCATGATGTGAAGGTTTTTGGTAAACCAAGAAAACCAATTGTGTAAGGTTTTTGGTGAACCTGTAAAACCAATTGTGTAAGGTTTTTGGTGAGCCTGTAAAACCAATTATGAAAGGTTATTAGTACACCTACAAAACCAATTGGGTGAGGTTGTTGGTAGAAGCTAGATAAAACCATCAATGGAAGAAATGTGCGTTGGCACAGTGCAAGTTTTGTGCATGCCCGATGTTGTATAGTTGGAAAGTTTATCATGAGCACACAGAGGTGGCTGCTACAATCAAAGAACGAGATATGTTTTACCATGTAAACACTAAGGGGGGGAGGGGGAATGTTAGGAAATGATTGTTTAGTGTTCACCTTAGTATGGGTAATAAGATAATATAATAATTATATGTTGTAATATGAATAATTACATAAGTAATTATTCATTAATATATAAATGAGTTCTTATTAACAAATCATGTTATTTAGAGAGTATATTGTTACTTGAGTAACAATCATTATTGATATGGAGTTTTGGGTGTTTTAGTTGTTAGCCAAACTCCTAAAATATAGGAGATTCTTGGCCTATTTATTTGTATGGAGACCCATTTGATTGGTATGAAGAAATATCTAGAGAATGAAATATATTATTTTGTTATTTTCATGATCGAATGAATTGAGCTCTAGAATAATTGCATGTTTGTACATAGGTTGGCAACTATAATAACCTTTTATTAGGGCTCGAAATGCATTCTAAAAATTTGCAACTATTTGCCTAGTGTTTTAATGGTTAGGAGTTGAGACTCGTGTTGTTTTGGTAGAAGGGAAAGGAAAGTGGAAACTCTGAAATATATTAATAGGAAATTACAATGAGATTGAAAATATATTGGTTTTATTAAAAAATGGAACACAAATGTTCTTTAGAATGAGAAGGCATGCATCCACATTTGTCCTTGGTCTCGAGAAAGGATCACTATTCCATAAACTAACACTAATCATGTGTATGAATAGTTTATGAAAACATATCCTTTAAAATATCTCGTTAAGGTGCAAGCCTACAAATTAATTAATACCTTATTTAAAATAAAATTATTAGTGCTTTTAAAAATATGATCACATGCACCTGAAATTGAATGGAATCAGATCGTAAAAATCCACTTCCAAATGTGCATCCAAATATGATCAAATCACCATTTTCCAATTTTCGATAAAATGGTGTTAATTATTAAATTACATCCAAAATGATTAATTATTAAATTATTACTCTAGAAAAATAGAACACAATAAAGAAACCATGACACTAAAATGATAACAAAGTTCACCTATTGATTGTGCTACGTCTCTTGGACTACTTAAACACAATATGATCCATTAAAAATCAAATTTGCAAGTATAAATGAAATCTTACAAATGTTGATGGACCTTGAAACCTACAAGAAATGTGCTTGATAAAACTTTGAAGAACTCTGAACTCGATAAAAAATGTTCTCCATCTTTTTGTAGCATTTGTATGATCCATTTCCCCATGTTCTATGTTAAAAGTGGTAAAAAAGCTTCCAAAATGATGTCAAACGAACACCAATTGGGAAATTTTGAAGCTCAGGTTGATTGATTGGAAAATATGAACATCTTTCCAGTTTTGTCAAACTCCTGAAAATGTCTCCAGGTGGGCTAAAAAAGGACAAACATGCAATCTACGCCTTATCCACCATTACATAGTCCTCGACCTGACCTTGTTTAAATAGAAGATTGGCCCTTATCAACTACTTGCAACACATAGTTGGACTGGCTTGAGTGCATTTTTTTTTCTTGGTGGTGGTGAGGTCAATCCCTCATGGGGACTATTTTTGGCATATGTTGTTTGGATTAAATACCACATGTATCAGGCTATTGCACTATATAGGCTTTAAATAGCCTTTTGACTGTCGATATAACCGTGGCTCTAGCCACACACCATATTGTTCTACCTATTTGGGAATAACCATATATCGGGAACTCACTGTGATGTTGGCGAGTTGGGTTTGATGTAGTTGATCGTCGATTGTGAGTTGGTGGGTTGTTTAAAGGTCTTCATGAGCCCCGTGTATAGTTAAAATGGATCGAGACTTAGGCAAAACAACTCGGACATGTTACAATGCGGAAATATGTGGCAAGGTTGTTAAGGGCACATGCTCCCCACGAGCTCGGTCGAGTTTGGATAGTGAATTAGGATGGTGACGAGCCACGTAGTGGCCTGAGGACCCACCACGTGGACCTCTCAAAATATCCAAAATGTTGAGCTCTTATCCTACCACATGTCAGTACCACAAGACACAAAATAATGTGGCATAAAACTATAGTGTAATTGAAAAAATGAAAATCACACTAATATACCATGGGTCGGGTTGGGTTTCAAAACAAGAGTGGACCTCATTATTGAAAACCAAATTTTTGCATACCTGTCGAAGACCGGAGGGTTAGACCAACAATTCCATGATCACATTTTTTCCTCGATCAACTCCAAATTACGCAAATAGACTTTGTGCATGAGCCAGGGTACTGTAGACATATGATTCCATTGACCCAATTTGACCATGAACTTTGACCAATGGTATCAAGAGCATATAATGTTTGATTCATGCATTCCAATATCCGTTGAAAGCTATTGAAGTGCTCTTATGTATTGTTTAGGGAGAATTAGGGAGATTTTTACCACCCATAGTGTCATCTAGATCAAACCTCCCTAATAAAAACCTTTTAGTCCCCAAAAGCTAAGTTACTCACTTGAATCTGCTAAATGGTTCTCTACATTACACCAACATATAGAAACAAGATTATAACATAGTGGTTAAAAATATTACACAATATTACAATGCTTATCATAAAAATTGATTATTATGTAATAGACAACAAAACAATTTCTCAACAAGTGTCCAATTGAATCCTTGTGATTCTACCAATACTGCAATTGCCAAAATTAGATTAGTATGAAAGAAAGACCAAATTCTAAACATAGGCAAGTTTCCACTAACCGTGTAAAAAGATATCAAATCTACAAAATATCAATGAAATAGATCAATGTGAAATAGATGACTAAATGCCTAAGATAGGTGAGTGCCCATGGATCTTATAATATGACAAAATATTCTCAAGTAGATCAATATAAAATAGCTAACTAAATGGAAATGATAGACGGGTGTCCATTGATCCCATGAAAATGTTAATCATGAAAAATATCACTTGTAAACTATCGGTACAAAATATCATGGAAATGATTCAAAAATCACACTGCTTATAAAATGACTATAAACGGGTGAGAGTTAGACTGAATCCTTGAAAGTGTCAATGAATATAAAAATATCTATCGATGTAATATTGGGCATATAACCAAATGACTTGCACAAATATTGCATTCCAAATTGGTGAAATTACCAATCATTGAAAAGACCATCTTATGTGACTACAAACTAGTTTGTTAGTATAAATAATGTAAACCTAATAGTATAAAAATGTAAACCCAATTGTAGTCACATGTGATATTCTGATTAAATTCCTAAAAATAAGGGACTTAAAGCATGTGAAAATATCACGTGTGGATACAAAAATTTTGTATATTAATTACAAATAAAAACAATGTTTGAAATGGGTATTATAACCATTCATATTTTGTACACTAAAAATGACAACAAATGTAAATACAAAATTAGACATAATGAAAATGCCCATTGAATTTGTATATTATGCTATTTGAATTATAATGGAAAATTTTCAAACATAAATGTGAGAAGGAAATCCAAGCATTATAACCTGTAACTTGGCTCTCTTCCTACATGTGATAGGTCATTACTATTATCTACCTTCAACACACTTCAAACATGTGTTAAAAAAACTCCTCATCAATCAACAAGAATCCCATAAAAGAAAAAGGCATAAAAGCGTGCTAATCAATACCATACCTATGCAATAAAAAACTACCTAAGAAATTAGTTTTACCATATCAAGGTTGATCCCTCTTCCCAATTCAACAACTTGAATAGAAGGATACACCAAATAAAACCTCCTCTATAATGAGGTAATGATGAAACCCCACATTTTCAAATCATTCTGAAATATTTCCAAAACAAGGCATATACTTTTCTAACAGAAAACACAAAGGTTATCTAAAACATTGATATCAAAACCAGAAATGTATAAAATAACCATTTCTCATAGACAAGAAATGTTGGAATAATTTTACCTTCCTTGAGAACTTAGAACTATGCACTATGTTGAGAAAAGGTTAAAAATCATTGAATTTTAAACAACTTAAAGATTGCATACTTTAATGCTTACGAAAAAGTTATGAATATTAAATTAACTGAGATCACCAATTAGTACCCAATGTGTAAAAAAATGTGAAAACAATGTCTAATTCCTAAACAATGTCCTAATGCCATTCTCCATATCTCAAAATAGAATGGTCTTTTCACTTGCTCCTAATCAAAGGACGTAGGATTAAAACAAAAACAATTATTACACTAGAAAGGAAAGCTTCAAAATATGGTTTACACTCATGAAAAACGTGACCAATGCTAACTCTGACATGATTCAATTCCATATCTTAATCACCCTACAAGCGAGATCAAGAGAGATCCATTTGTCCCTCTCATTACATGGTTCCCTATTTTTAGCAAACAACCTGTACTCCCAACAACTACACATTATGAATGGAAGATCAACAAACCCAAATGTTTGCACAAACTGAATAAAACCAATTGAAAACTGATATCAAAATGTGATAAGAAGCTAATCCAACATTCTACCAGTTTTAATACCAAAATTATACATGATCCGTAAACCAAGACTGACCCCGTGTATGAATAGTTTGTGAAAATGAATCCTTTAAAATATCCCATTAAGGTGCAAGCCTACAACTTGATTAATACCTTATTTAAAACAGAATCATTAGTGGTTTTCAAAATCTGATCACATACACCCAAAACTAAAATAAATCAGATCATAAACATCCACTTCCAAATGTGCATCCAAATATGATCAAACCACCATTTTCCATTTTTGATAAAATGTCGTTAATGATTAAATTGCATCCAAAATGATCAATTACTAAATCATTATTGCAAAAAAATAGAATGTAATATAGAAATCAAGACACCAAAATTATAATGGAGTTTACCCGTTGATCGAGTTATGCTTCCGAGATTACTTAAACGTAATCGATCCATTAAAAATCAAATTTGCAAGTACAAATGAAATCTTACAAATGTTAATAGACCTTAAACCCTGCTTAACAAACCTTTGAAGAACTTTGAAATCAATCAAAAATGTTCTCAATCTTCTTGTAGCCCTTACACGATCCATTTCCCCATGCTCTATGTCAAAAGAGTTAAAAAAACTTCCAAATCAAACAAACACAAATCGGAAATGATTAACTGGAAAATTTGAACATCTTTCGAGTTCTGTAAAACTCTTGAAAATGCCTCAGGTGGGTAAAAATGGACAAATATGCAATCTTCCCCTTATCCACCATTACAAAATCCTTGACATGACACTTTTTAAATATCAAATTGGCCCTTATCAACTACTTGCGACACATAATTGGATTGGATTGGGTGTATGATTTTTTTCTTGGTGGTTGTGGAGTCGATCCGCCATGGGGACTAGTTTTGGCATATGGTGTTAGGATTAAATCCCACATGTATGGAGCTGTTGCACTGTATAGGATTTAAATATTTTATTTCCTGCTAGTATACCCTTGGCTATGGCCATGTACCCTACTATGTTTCTTGTTTGGGAATATAAATATGTTGTGAACTCGGTGTGATTGTTGGCAAGTTGGGTTTGATACGACTTGGCCATGTTGACAAGTTAGTGGGTTGTTTGATGGTCTCTGTGAGCCCCGCGTATAGTTGAAACAAATTGGTGAGTTAGGTAAAGTTACTCGGTCGTGTTGTAATGTTGAAATGTGTGGCAAGGTTGTTAAGGGTACATGCCCCCCACGATCTCAGTCAATTTGGATAGTGAGTTAGGATGGTGGCAGGCCACATGGTTGCCCGAGGAACTACCATATGGACCTCTCAAAATATCAAAAATGTTGAGCTCCATCCCGCCAAGTGTGAGTACCACAAGACATGAATAATGTGGCATAAAAATATATTGTAATTGAAAAAATTAAAATGACACTAATATACCACGACGAATGGGTCCCCTTCCAAAACAAGAGTTGACCTCACTATTGAAAACCAAATTTTTGTAGGCCTATTAAAGACCACAGGGTTAGAGAAACAACATCCACAATGAAATTTTTGGCTTGATCAACTCCGAATTACACAAATAGACTTCATGCACAAGCCATGGTAATGTAGACCTACACTTCCCTATTGACCCAGTTTGACTATGAAATTTGACTAGTGATATCGGGAGTATATAATGTCTAATTCATGCATTCCAATAGTTGTTGGAAATTTATCAGAGTTCTATTCCATATTGTAATGGTTTAAGAATAATTAGGGAAACTATGACCACCTAAAATGTCTTATGGATCACTCAAAGTCCTTGATGTGATGTTATTTGGTTTTTGTGTTATATGAAAAAATGCATGACGATTGTTAATGAATGTTGTTACTAATTTATAACTAGGGTTGTACTAGTTCAAATTATTGTGCCCACATTTTCTCTCTTTTCCCCCTTTTAAGGATTGAAAGAGAGCGTGAAAGGGTAACTCCATTTGGATATGTTATACTGCTATTATAGTTGAACGATGGTGTGAAAACTATGTCTAGAAGACAAATATCTTCAAAACTATGCACATTTGAATTACTTCTTGATTGAAATTATTTTGGAGAGTGAATTGAATTTTCTACAAATAGGGTGTATGCTTGTAAAAGGTAGAATTAAATGCTTATCAAGATGTCATGTATGCATGCAATACTATGAAGCAAATCCTAAACAAGGCATATGGATTTTTAGGGGACATGATTGTCGAAGGAGAGTGGTGATGTTTGAGGTATGTATCCATAAAATCTTCTCCTTTTGTTTCTCTAGACATTGTTGTAAAATTTTGGTTCAAAATATTAGTCCTATGAACCATGTGATGTTTGTATTCCCATTGATATGATAGAATTTCTAATGTTTTATATTATTGTGTGGCTTACAGAGGACCCACAATTATATGTGTTGATGTTACAATTGTATCATATTTTTATATGGCAGGATTTGGTGCACATGTGAAGTTTCTTATAAATGATGCACATTGTTTGTTTATTGTGCATTGAAATGAAAATCTATTTGATAAATTAGAAAAAAATACTAAAAAGCAAGAAAATGACACTTGAATATATATTTTATAAATTTTAAAGTGTAAAATTAGATTAAGAGTGTTATACTTACAAAATGACGACTATCAAGATGATAATCACACTTCTTCCCTCTCATGTATATCAAGTATATTATTATGTCTATTTTCCTCTCTTAAGGGTAAATTTGGTTCATGTATAAAATGCATTTCCATGATATTACACAATATGATATGGTTGTCACATTAAGGTTTATCCATGATTACATATTCAATATATTTCCTATATCATAGAATATTTGCATTTGGTTGATGCGTGACAGACTTGTACATAATAACAATGTTCCATGTATGTTATATGAATTTAGATAATGCATCACATAAGTTCATGAGAAAATCAATGCCATTGCTTATCTTGAAATAAATGCAAAATTAAAATTTAGCAAGGAATCTACATTTGAGGTCCATATTAAACCTTTGAATGAGTCTAACATGTCTTATAGAGGCTTACATAGTACATTTGGTGACAAGCTAACTACTATTGATTATACTTGTATACACATCTTTTTCATCAATGTGGAATACACCTAGTATAACTACTATGGTAGCCCTACATACATCTACTTGCTATCTAATAGCTCATATGCTATTGTATGGCTTAAGATGCATTATTATTATTATTATTTAATTATAAATATGGATAAACATATGGATGTGTACACTTATCCATAACCTATTAATAAAGATGAGTATCAACTAAGTAATTGGCTTAGCTAACTTTGATTATCAATAGAAAAGTTATTTTAAAGTCTATCTTTAAGAAAATTTGTTCTCAAATAATCTAATAATTACCCTATTTACTTATCTGTATAAGTATGAAGGTATGGGTGAAAAATGGGCCATTGGAGAGGTTCTTTAAAGATATTTACTGTAATAATTTAATCCTTCGATATGATATTTTACTATTTGGGAGTATTTCTACCTTGACATATTTGTGTTTATATTGCTTTAACGTTTCACAAGAATGCACATGTATGTAGGTGTTTTACTTAAGGTTAGCACAACAATCATGGAGCATATTCCATAGTTCTAATTTTATTTGGTGTGATATTGCTTTCATTTGGTAGGTGTTAAGTGTTCCTTACATCTATTACTTTTAATTAATTGTTTATTTTTTTGTATTTTCGACATGAGATAGTGTAATTGATTTGTATACCCAACATCTCATGTTTTTCAGTGATCAAAAGTATATCCATGAGCTCCACTCATACAATTTTTACACCTTTGTAGAGTACATATTAAGGGGGATGTTAGTTTAAGAGTGTTAGAATTAAAAAATGGTGGCTATTGATGATAATCACTCTTCTTCCCCCTTGGCATATATCATGTATATTCTTATGTCTATTTTCCTCTCTTAGGGGTATATTTGGTTCATATATAACATGTATTTCCATGATATTACAAACTATGCTATTTTTTTATAAAGGTTCATCCATGATTACATATTCATTATCTTTCTTATATCATAGAATCTAGGGATTTAGTTTGAAACAGGTTAGGAGTTGTGTTTGATAACAATGTTCAATGTATGTTATATGAAATTAAACAACACATCACATAAGGTCATGAGAAAATCAAATGACATATTGATTATCTTAAAAGGAATGCAAAATAAATTTTAGATAATGAATTTACATATGGGGAGGTCCATATTAAACCATTAAATTATCCTAATGTGTCTTATAAAAACTTACATACTACACTAGGTGAAAAGGAAACTACTATTGATTATATTTACTTGTTTACACATCTTGTTTCTTCCATGGGAATACACCTAGTATATCTACTACGGTGGCCTACATACTCATACTTAGATGAATTCAAACATTCATTTACAACCCAAAAATTATTTATTACATATTTCATGAAAAATTCTACGGTCCCTATTACTTGCATGTTGCTGCAAATCCTAATAAAGATGAACTAACACAATGAACAATTATAGAATTACAAGAAAAAGTAAAACACTTAGATCATTGAAAAACTCAAGTCATAAAGTTACATTTCAAGACATCTTGAACAACGTTTTGAACCCTAAAGTCTCTTTTCACCCTTTTCCTACTTGGTTTTATTGCACCTAACTTTGAATTATTCAATGGAAAGTGTGACTCACCAAAACATATCAAGGTATCTTATGGCTCATATCTATATTTTGCAAATTGTTGACTAAATGTTTTTGAAAGTCTCAAATACTATGCCTTGGATTGGTTTTGACTCTATCATAAGGATTCTTACATAAATTTAGTTTTTAGTTGAAAAATTCTTAACTCATTTTCCCATCAACATTAGCCAAAAGGTTGTGCTCTCACACCTATAAATAAAACAAGGACCTAATAAGCCTATCCATGAATATATACTGAACTTCAAGAATATGTTTATCAACATGTCATCTCCACTACATACAATCAAATAAAAAAATTAATTCAAATTTTAATACTACTTATAAAAGGAAAAGTGATGTTTCAAATGTAGAAATATTTTAATGAACTTTGTCACATATTTAAGAATTTTGAGACCAAACTCCTTGTTCCAAACATGCTTAAATATGGGAACAATGCCCCTAAATTTAGTGGAGAAAAATTTCACATTAAAAAAATTATGGAATAAATCTTATGATGCTCCAAAATTTTGAGATACTAAGGAAAAAAAAAAATATGTTAGTGAGGTATGAAAAGCTTCAGACATACTAGTCTTTTGTTCACAAGAGCATAGAAGATTAACTAGATTATTTGGAGATATCACAAATTGCTTCAATGACATGATATCTTTACCTCCACCACACATGATATCTTTAATAACATATCACACATGAATTCTTAGACATTAAAAACACGATTTAGGATCTAATAAATAATGATACTATTCATGTAGATGACATGAACATGGAATGAACGAATTAGTTGCACAATCTAATCAACATTTGAAAATTTTACTCATTATTTTTTAAATCGTAATACACAAGAAACTAAGAAAACAAATAAAATTCACAAGACATACCATGTACAAACTCCTCCTATGTCATATGCTATTGGTTGATCATCCCATATACAACCTCATTGGTGTACTTATAGATTCACGTAAATCATGATGTACTATTAAATTCTATGGCCATGAGATCCCCAATGATGAATTCATTAACGAAACTTTATTTATACATGTTTTCATTAATTGAGACTATGTATAAAGTGTTTTGGTTGACAACAAATCAAGAAATGACATTTACACTATGACATTATGTAGTAGACTTGGGTACACTCACTTTAACTTGATAGGTAAAGGAATACGATCAAAGGATTTGATGGTCAATGTTTAAACCCACTGAGGGTAATTATGTTACCAATTATGATAGGATTTAAGATGCAAACCACATGGTTTCTAGTTTTACATAGCAATGGAGCATACGACGTTACTTGTATGTACTTGGATACATAAAATGTGAGTTATTCCATCTACATTACATCGACACACAAAATATGTACACAATAACAAGGTGATCACTATCCTGAGATTTTGTTATGGGTTCCTTGTATGACCCAAGGGATTGCACAATGTTTTGCACAACCACCAATCACACAACCTTAATAAAAAATAATTCAAGTTCAACCTCAAGTACTTTATCATCCAAGATGTAGGCTAGTATTACAAAAAATTTCTTGTGAGAACTCAAAATCAAGCATTCAAACAATATCCAATCATACGAAAAAGATCATGGGCCATACCACACATGGTTACTGTAGACACCAAAATCATGTCGTAATCACCTTGGTCCCCTACCACAGCCCTATAATCACTTCCTCATCCTCAACACCTTAGCACCTAGCTCCCACACCCACACATTTTAATTTAATTACTTTAATTAAATTAATGCCATTTATCTCCATATATGTTAATTTAATTATTCTAATTAAGTTAATGCCCTTCTACCCACACACACATTAATTTAATTATTTACATTACATTAATTCACCACCCTCACACACCTAATTAATAAAATTGCCTTTATTAAATACACCTCACCTAACCACCCTCATCATTTGACCCATTAACCTAAACCCTAAACCAATGTCCTAAATAAAACCTAACATTAGACCCATTCCCTCACCTCACATTAAAAGCCTCCTAAGATCAGTTTTCACCTTCGAGAAAAAGAAGAGACCCTTATCAAATGGCCGAACAACTTCCTAGGCAACTTTTGAACGCCCGAGATTTCTCGCCCAAACCGGCATCCATTCACACTAAACCGATTTCACTTCCCTAAACCGAAGTCAATTATGTCGGGATGGACCAAACAACCTATTTAGCCCCATCTACAGCTTTGTAATACGGGTTGTTGTTCATTGTGGTTCTAGGGTTGAACCTTCGGCATTGGATTTCCTTATCACGAATTTGATCTTTTTAGATGCAGCAACAAAGCAAGGATTAATTTGTGATCAGCCAAGACAACCAGGTTCACTGGGACAATAGTGAAGCCTCTTCCCAACACCTTCCAACACCGCCACTCTTCCACTAGGCTTAGATCAGTAGCTCACTAGAAAGTAAGTGTTTCCCTCTCATCTATTTCAGTTTTTTATTAACATCGGTATTACTCCTGACAAAGGATCTTATCCCTTTTACCATTTCTTCATTCCTCCTATCTAGTTTCAGCCACCCTCCTTACCCAACCATTGTAATACCTTTGCCCAACCACCTACTTGACTTCCTCACCAACCCCAAACCTTCGCAACATACCTATACCTCCTCTGTGATCACCCAACACCTTCTACTAACTCCATTCTTGCTTAAAACCTTTTAAACCTAGCATCACGAGTCCACCATCCCTCGACCTAATCATTGTCGGTTCTCCCTAACAGTCACCGGTTACATTCCAACCATCATTAGTTTTATAAAACCGTGGTCGGTCTTTATGTCACCTGATCTCTACTAGAATTACAACCTGTTTCTGAAATATACTATATACCTATTTGACCTTCAAATCTGTATCTAACCTAGCCTGTTAGTTCAGATTCACCTATAACCAACCTATTTGACCTCTGGATCTCCTTCTAGCCTAGCCTGTTAGATTAGATCTGGCCTATTGTATTTGTATGAGATGCCTAAATCATATTAAACTATAGCGGGACAATATTTACTTCATTTCAACATTGAATTGTTTTAAATAGTGGACTAATAGCCATCTAGGAAGTATCGTACTTCCAGGATCTAGCACATGCTAGGTAGTCCACTACATATATTGCTTAACTCTCTTTGGTGGTCTTGTTTTGATTCTTATACAGGTAGTTACTCCTAGCCAAAAGGAAGGTCTCACAATCACTTCAATTCAAGATTCAAATACACGCACATACAACCTTCAACCATCCCTAAAATAGGTATTCCTCTTACTACCTTTACCTTATCTGTTTCGTCAAGTACTTCTCAGAAAAACTAAGAAATCAGGTGAAACATTTTGGCATGCCCGGTGGGACCCATTCGGGGTTCCTTGCATCTTTCTTCATTCTAGGTGAAAATTTATGTGTGTTTGTTTCCCTTCTAATAGCATTCACATTAAAAATTTCTCCTTGGTAACATTCTCTTCTTCTACTTGCTCTGAAAGACACATTTCTTTTGGTATATTTAAAAAGAACCTTCTCATTTTTGTTTTCTACATTTTAGTGAAAGAGCATCCCTCTTCCTGTTCACCTATTGTTGTCATCGAATATCATACTTTTGATTTGGGTTTAAAACAAGTGCATTGCATTCTGATTTAACTCATTAGCTCACATTAATTGAGGGCAACCTATACGCTAGAAGTCATGACCAGCTGATGGTTGACAAATGAATCATAGAAAAGAACTTCTATCCTTTTCTCTTTCTCTAAGTCTTACCAAACCACACAAAAATTCAAAATACATACATTCTTAAACAACATCACGGAAGAAGCTGTAGGTGATCACATGATCATGGTACAGTGGGCACCCAACTCACTGCTCTGTGAGTCATACTTCAGAGTGAAGCCCACCCCGCCATAACATTCTTGAAACCTCACCCTTTAGAATTATTTCTTCGTAGGAAGCCTTCCTCACCAAGAAATTCTATTGTTCTATTCATAATAGTTAGTCCATACAAATAGCATAAGATGAACAAACGTAATAGAATAGGAACTCTAGGAATGTTCTTTCTTAGTGTTCTGCTTGATTTGCATTTTGAGGTGAGAGCTTTCGATCATCATTTTTGTCTTTCCTTGCACACTCCCAATCATAGTTAGTGTATTCTGACGAGTGTTCTAGACCACATCTACATCATTCTCAGACTTCTGGGTTTGATTCAACACCAAAATTTTAAATTACAACCACTTTTCTTATTCTCTATTTCAATTTCACAGTAACTGCTACGATTATCTTTAACCGGCATCGGTTTAACCCAACCGGTGTCGGTCTGAAGTCTTCTTGGATACCTATCCAAAAGACACCTATTTCACTTTCTAAGTTGTAAAAGGATCCTATCACCTTTCATATTATTGTTACTTAATCAAAGTTATCTTACAACTCATCCCGATGTAAAAATTGTCACTTTAGGACCATCATTTAATAGACTGTTGGTTTTTCACAATAACCGGCACTAGTTAAGCCTAACCGACATCGGTTTACCCAAAACTGGTGTCGCTCACCTGTGTTGTTTTATAGCTCACCAATGACCTAATTCACTCACCATTGATTGTTTTCCTAGTTTTGTTATGTTCTGTGCCATTCAGACATAACACAATCTCACCGAATTAGTTATGACCCACATGGTGTTGACCCATAGTAAGGTGAATGGCCTCGTATTTCACACTAGTTGACTACCACTTCCACCTAGCCCTTCACCACCTAGCTCTTCACCACCTAGCCCTTCATCACCTAGTCCTTCACCACCTTCCATCTCATCATCCATGGATCCCAATCAACCCATCACCATTCCTATAGGTGACATAGAGTTTGCACGACTCTTGGATCAGAATCCCGCTGCTTTGAGCCACTACCTCACCCATGCCTCCACTCGAGATGCCTCGGGTCAATTGATCTATGGCATGCCCATGTCCTTCTCTCCATCCCTAATGATTACTTCCGCCTCGGCTCCACCTCCTACCATGGTGACTTCACCCATTTTATCCCCAGTTGTGTCGCAGCTAGGTCCCATGCCAACTTTGACCACCACATCTGCCACCTCCATTACACCTACAGTCTCCACCATACCTTCATCCACCACCCAAAGCATAGCATCATCTACACCTGTTGTCTCATATATACCAATTGCAATGCTACCACCCTTGGTGTCGGTAACCTCTACCCCATTTCAAAACATTGTCCTTTCTATTCCCCAATCTCTACCTCCCATCTCTACCAGGGTCACTACGAGTGTCCCACCCTCACATACCTACTACCAGCCACCTCTGTTTCATCAGTCATTCACTCTAGCTATATGTACCTTTATGTCTGTCTCTCAATTCCCACCTCCTTATTCGACACCACCATATTCTAGAATGTCCTATTCTTCATATGTCCCACAACAACCTCCTTTTATTCTTAGGGTACCTAATCTTCACAACCTAATAATGACTTTATCAAGTTAATGATGGATAAGATGCAGACATTAGAAGCATCTATTTCTGGCTCCCACAATTCTCTCACCTATGATGAGATTTGTAATGAGCCTATTCACCCATCCATTCCCATTCGCCCATATCCCGTACACTGGGAGATGCCTAAGTTTAACCACTTTAATAGTAAGGAAGACCCGTAGCAACATTTGTGATCTTTCAAACATGGGTGTTACTTAATTGCCCATGATGATGCTCGCTTTTACGAACCTTTCCCATGTCCCTAACTAGTCCAGCATTAGACTGGTATAGTGGATTACCTAGACATTCCATCTTCTCATTCAACCAAATAGCCCAAGCCTTCTTGGATCATTTTTTGATTAACATCGTCAAGAAGGTTACCATGACTGATCTTTATTCCATGTGTCAATATGATGATGAATCTATCGCAGATTTTTTCACTTGTTGGCATAGCCTAATCAACCAACTCACTTTCAATTACCATAAAATGAACTCATAGAGATGTTCACACAAGCTGTGCTAGACATATCTCACCTACCTTACAGGTGCAAACCTTTTGAACATTCAATGAGGCTTTCACCATGGCACATAAGCTCAAAATTCGCGCCATCGAAGAGAAGAAGATACAATTACGAAACAAGAACTCCTCGTTTAAATCACACAATACTTCCTCTTCCTCGAAACCTCAGACAAGTTATTCCAAAGCCAAGGGAACTGCCAACATAGTGGTACTTAAGGTTGGCCCTACTCATCCATCCAATCATGCTAAACCTTCATCCAATCTGTCACCGGTCCAAGCCTTCTAATTCAAACGAGAACAAAAGAAATACACCTCAATTGGGGAACCATATTCATCTATTTTGGAAAATCTTATTAAATCTAATGCCATCACCCTTCCTCCTATCAAACCACATACTGGTTTTGATCCCTCTCGCCCCATACCAAGTTGGTACAAGGAAAATGACTACTATAACTATCACCATGTAAATGGTCATAGTGACAACAATTGTATCACCTTTAAAAACATTGTTTAGGGAATGCTTGAGAGTGGCGAGTTAGTCCTGGATAACCCTAATGCACCTGCCAATCAAGACCTTCATATATTCAAGAAACCATTCCCTAACCATTCCCCATCTAATGATCAAACTGGTGATGCCTCACACAACGAAAGTCATACACGTGAGGTACATGTTATCTTTACCGACTTATCACTTGATTCCCAAATATCTCCTATTCCCTCCATTGAGGAAATCCTAGCCCAAATCCTATACCCACATAGGAACCTACTTTATCCGTTCCTCTACCCATAGAGGAAATCCCTTCACCTCCCCGTACACCCACGGAGGAGTCTCTTGTTAGCACCGATATCATTTCCCCTTTAGCTTCCATGCCTAGTGAATCTGCTACCAATTGTACCTCCTCCACCCATAGAGGAGTGCCCAACGTCTTCTCCACCTATTCAAGATCCAATAGATTTTCTGTTACCACTTGGTGACCATTCTCCGTCAGCTACCCGAGATCCTGCGGACCTCCTTTTGGCTCTCTTACCTACAGAGGCCGAAGCTAGTGAATTCCCTGTTTCTCAAACACATTTTACGGGAATCCCCACTCACTCCACATCTACCTCATCTACCATAGTGTTGTTCTCATGTTTGGCTGACCGCCTGGATTATGTTGATAGGTCTTTACTTTGGGGGCGTCTCTTACTCCCAATCTTGACCCAAATGCAATCATCTTCCACTGACACCTCTACCATTTATCCAAAGAATTTTCAACAACCCAAACCACACATGAACATAACTCTCGATACATCTTCTATTGCATCATCCTCATCTATACCCACCTCTCTACCTACTAGCCGACATATTCCAACACCATCTCTTGTATCTAAACCCACTAGTGTCCTAGGGGTCACACCCACATCAAACCTTGCACATCCTCCTATCAGGATACACTTGACCACATCTTCCCATATACCTATTGAACCAATCCCTCAACATAAATAAAAACCCCACCTTCTAATCCGCACACACCGACCTCACCAACTACACCTTTATCACCTTCACCCCTACCATCTATCATGGGACCTCACCCTATACCTTAACAAAATCTACTCTCTCTAAGGGTAAACCTAAAATCCCTTGACCCCTTTACCACATCCTGTAGCTCTACCTAGGTGAACCTTGCATCCTTCATCACCATCTATAACTTCTTTGCCTCCTATACCACCATTACCTTCTATACCTCCTTCACTACCTATGACATTTTCTTCCACCTCACATGTACCTCCCTCTCAACCTCAACCAACACCTACCGCTGCACCTCAGTTGTCCCCTTGGGTCACTTGTCCTCTCCCACCATCTGCCTTTCCATCTACATCACGTGCTCCCCCTACACCTCTACCTAAGAAAAAGCACCAAAAATTAAAAAAATCGTTAATTTCCAAAGAGGTGGTTAAACCTACCCCTCTTTCTGTTGCTGCACCTACACCAAAGAAAGTACAACCCAAATCCAAGACTACATCACCTCAACTACCACCACAACTACCCAATCTTCCAACCAAACCTACTTTCACTTCGCATTGTGATCCACTGGTGGGATCATACGCCACCATCTTGGCTAACCTCCTGGAAAGCTCTGCTATCACCCTCCCTCCTCTTAGACCTTATGACCCTCTTAAACCTAAACCGGAAGGGTTTGATGATACTAAAATTTGTGCTTACCATCATGTGCCAGGACATGATGTTGAGAACTGTAAGGGTCTAAAGGCTTCCCTCATTCAATTATGTCCTTCTGACCCTAATTTTGATGATGATGACCTCCTAGATGATGAACCTATTTCACCCTCACCACCTTCTTCACATCTTCCTCCTACACCTATACCACAACCTCCACCCTCACAGCTCATAGAGCCACCTCTAAAATTTGAGATTAACATGGTTCGTATCAGAGAACTTGCCACGCCTCCACCTAAATTTTGTTTTCCCAACTCACATCACAGGGTTTTCTCCTCCAGTAGGTTTTTTCCCGTCATGTCATTATACCACTCACCCTACACCTTCTCCATTCGCCAACTCCCCTTAGATCAATATGGTACACGTCACTACACGTGCATAGAAGGATAAGGGTAAAGAAAAAGTAATTGACCCACCAACCAATCCTATACCCAACATACCATCTACACCCATACCTAAGATAACCATCTGTGGCCCCGGATACCCCATTTCTAATGGGGTCACACATTGCACCATGCTCAAACAACTACACCAATCTCCCCTCAAAATTTCCTTATACGACCTCATCCAAACCTCGAAGTCACATCGTCAAGCTCTCATGGAGGTCCTATAATCTATTGAAGTTTTACCTAATGACCCCACACCTGTAGCATCTATTATGACACCTCATCATGTTGCCTCACTCACTAAATTGCCATCTCCTCATCACCTCCACCTGTTCACCAAGTTGTTATCCTTAGTTTCTTGGAGGAAGAAATTGTCCCCCACCAAACTGATGACCTAGATCTTACACTTTTCATCTCCATCCATATCGATAATATATGCATTCGACGTGTTATGATTGATGGGGGTGCTAGAATTAACATTATCTCCTCTCACGCATTCGAACAAATGCACCTACCCAACAACTACATGCATAAACATCCGGTCATGTTATGTTCATTCAATGATGCTATCACCTCTACACTCGGCACTATCATCCTCCATGTTCATGTGGGTCCTCATACTATTCTTGAGCTGTTCTACATTTTGGAAGGGAGTTTCAATACAATTTGTTGCTCGGTAGACCCTAGATTCATGCCATGGGTTGTGTCCCTTCTACTTTGCACTGATGTGTAAAGTTTGAACATGAAGGACATTCCTATACCATTCAGCTGACCCATCACCTTTTAAAACTTGTAACATGCTTTACCAGCCTAATGATGTCCTTGTACCTATTAAGGCATCTACCTCCCTACCTACATCTTCTTCACACACGACCCCATCCACTAGTGCCGTTGTAACCTCACCTTCACCTAAATCTTCTATTCCCACCATTGTTGTCACTTCTACCAGTCACACATTAGCTTCCCAACTAACCAACACCTCCGCCAATCTAACTTCTAACACTTCCTCCATTCCAGCCACCAATATATCAACCACTGATCCCTTGGAAGGTGTTTTTCAATGCCTCACTATGGGGGAGTATCGCTTGTACAATGTCAATACATTCCTTACTCCACAAGAGTATGGAAACCTTCACCAGCATCCTCACTATGATCACCACATAGGTGAGTGTCTCCTTTATGGTCCTCCCCACCTCCGTACCCATCTTACCTATGGGGGACTTGACATTTCCACTTATACACCTGAACCACCATCACAAACCCGACCTTTTTTGGTTGACCTTCAATCGCTTACCAACCACCACTTTGCTCACACTTTCCTACACCACTATGCCTGGAAGGGTTTTGGCTTTGGCCTTTATGAGCAAGGTCATCACACCATTATTTCATGTACCACGCATAAACACAATGATCATAGTGGAATTGGTTTTACCAAACTACCTGCCAAAAAGCCCCGTATTGAACTCATTGAAGACATTGACCCCTCTCCACCTTCTTCACCTACCCCACCTTCACCACCTTCACCAATGGAGTCGATGGATCTGAATCTATCCCTCCTACCTTTTTTTTCATAAATACCATTTCCTTGGGACCTCTGACCTATCACTATGATGGCGAGGCTCCTTCCTCTCTTCCTTTCTTGTATCCTGATATGATAGGGGATGATACTCCTTCTATTAATGTCATTCAATGTCAGGATGATGAATCCATACTCACCTACCTTGGTGCTAAAGACTCTTATATTCACCGGTCGTTACCTTCTGAGATGCAAACAATGTTGAATGAATCGACTATCAAAGTCAACATCCACACTCAGGATGACCCCCACATTCTCAAGATTGGCCAATCTCTGGATGCTACTAAACAGGAAGCCCTAACTTATTTTCTTAAAAATCATAGCCATGCTTTCACTTGGTCCTATCTTTGACATGCCAGCATTTATCCCACTATCGTGGTCCATAATATTGTAACCATTCCGATGCCAAACCCATAAAACAAAAGTTGAGGAAAATGCAATGCATCACCAATCCGCACTAATAATTCTTCTCAAAGGAACATTCCTCGTCTTATGATTATTTATCCCTAATCACTAACACCCTTTAGTTTGGTGGATGTAAATCTGGAACACAAAACAACAACATAACACAAGAATACCATCGACTATGATAAGACGGAATGATGACAAATCTGAAATATCAAAGTAAATTATAATATTAACATGAAATTGTTATAATTTCACCCATGAGGTACTTCAAGTGTTATTGACTTCACTTGCCTTTCACAAAGACTATGGGAGAAACTTTACAATTACACCTCTTAATGGCTTCTTCAACACACCTTTAAACTAATGGCTTCCTTCGCACACTTCTACAATATTTCTCACTACTTCCTTCTATGCTAAATGAGGGGGTGGCCTCTCTATTTATAGAACTTCCATGCTTATCCATCTTATCTCTAAGATAGGATAAGAAATCCACTACGACGAATCATATTCCATACCTTAACTCTTATCGTACATGTAAGCTTATCTTTTAAGATAAGATAAACCTTATCATTTACATGGGTTCCACATTTTTAGACTTTTTACAAATAAAATACACAAAATATTTATGACCTCACTCCTTGTCCTTATTACCAATATAATATTTCTAATTCCTAATCATGTAGACCCTACTTCTCTAATTACCCAAACTTTGACATTTTAACATTATTGGACCACTTACGACAAATATTTACTTTTTACAACATTCCTATTGTACTTTGTTATTTACCGTACTCCACATTATTGGTGGCAGCACCGTCTTGCGGTGCCGTTATCTTCTATCGAGATCAGCTACTACTAATTATACTTAACAACATCCTATTCC
Organism: Taxus wallichiana var. yunnanensis; assembly: GCA_018340775.1. Classification (NCBI taxonomy): domain Eukaryota; kingdom Viridiplantae; phylum Streptophyta; class Pinopsida; order Cupressales; family Taxaceae; genus Taxus; species Taxus wallichiana. The sequence goes on from CM031238.1 coordinate 819,528,055, forward strand.
TAATACATACATTAATGAAATAGAAATTACGGAGGAAAATTTTAGTGTCGACATCTTCCCCCTTCCTAGCTTCTACTCGTCCTCGGAGTAGACTATTACAGTGCTTGGAAAATCTTCAACTTGTCATGGTTGACCCATTTCGTAATGGGAGTGCCATCAATTCCTCCGGTAAAGTACGTACCATTTTCATGCACAACTCTTTATTTTGTAGGGCCCCATCCATTTTGGAAGAAATTTTCTCTGTCTTTTTTTTTGTATACGGAATCATATACTAGAACCAAGTCATTCACATGAAATGGAGACCAGGATCTTTTGATCAAAGTATTCCTTCTGCTTCATTTTCTTCTTATGGCTTGTATCCTTTGCTATTTCTCTCATTTCCTCTAGCAAATGAAGATGTACCAACCTTTCTTTTCTTGAATCACTTTCATCCATCCTTTCATTTTCATAACTCTCCGGTGGGAATATCAAACTCAATAGGAAGAAGCTGGATCAATGCCATAGCCAACTGAAATGGGAGTATCCTATTGCTGACTTTGATGTTGCCCTATATGCCCACAATCTTTGCATGAATCCTTTTATCCCATTTATGTACCTACAAGGTGCATCTTTTGCTAGAATTTGACACTGACACAAAATTTGTTCGTTCCACTGTCCATTTGTGCTTGGCTTGTATGTTGTTGCCTTCTGTGCTTAATAGAAAACTTATTGACTAGGGCTTCTACCACCTCATTAATGAAGTGGCTTCCTTGATCATTACAATTTCTAATGGGCAACCAAATCTGGTGACAATGCGTTCATATATGAACCTTGCCACTTCATCCATGGAAGTTGTTTTGATGGCCTAGCTTGACCCACTTGGTTAAATAATCTGTGGCAACTACAATATACTTATTTTGGCGTGATGTAGTTGGAAGTGGACCTACAATGTCTATTCCCCACTTTTCAAAGGGACGAGGGAAGAATAGGACATAATGGAGTGATGAAGTCTTACGGTTACCATGTGTTTGACAAATATCACATGTCTTACAATAATTATAACAATCTTTAAAAGAGTGGGCGGTGATAACTGCATCCAAGATCCTTCTTTTGTAAGTTGTCAGAGAAGTGCCCTCCACATGTACCATTGTGGAATTCTTCTAGCAGTTCCTTCCCTTGATCACGTCCATTTGCCCTCTTGTCTTGTCCATCCATCGAGTCTATTCGAAATAATACTCCATACGAGAATAGAATATGGACGATCAAGCTTGAGTAATCTTTCTCTTAGTCTTTGCATTGGCACCATCGGGAAACTTGAATTCATTCGGATAATTCCAAATATCTATGTATTCACTAGGGATTGTGTCGAGGGATAACAATCTTTGCATCGGGAAATCATCATCATCACAAGATGATCCTAAACCATCATAGGCTCGAGAGAGTGCATCTGCATTGACATGCTTCTTTCCTGGCCTATCTATAATATCAAATTCAAATTCTTGTAGCAAAATTATCCATCTTGCTATCCTCCCTGATGGGTTAGGCTTATTTACAATATATTTTAGAGCCTGATGATCATTCTGACTAGAAATTTTTGCCCTAGCAAGTAATTTCTAAACTTCTTTATAGCAAAAATGATAGCCAGAGCCTCTTTTTCTGGTATAATTTACCTCAGCACTGCTCATTTGTCTGCTCCCAAAGTAAATTGGATGTTCATTCCCATTTTCATCCTTTTGGCTCAAAGTACTTCCTAGTCTTTGCATCCGAGGCATTAGTGTACACTGATGAATGGCTTGCTCAATCTGGATTCTTCAAAAGCAGGTGAAGACACTAGGGCTTCCTTGATTGTCAAAAGCTTCATGCGCCTTATTTCTGGTTCATAAGTAACATCCTTCTTGAAGCTGGGTTAGTGGCTATGTACGATCTTTGAGAAATTCTTGATGAACCTTCTATAGTAACCCACATGGCCTAAAAATGATCTCAACTTACTTCTATTCATAGGAAATGGTAAATCTTTGATTTTGAAACTTTATCGGGATCGGTACCAATACCATCTCTGGATCTGACATGCCCTAACAAAACACCTTTAGAACATCCAAAGACACACTTTGTAGGGTTTAGTGAGGCTTGTGCTTCATCTAACCTTTGAAATGTTGTCTCCATTTGGTGCGTAGGTGGTCGACTTGCTCCCATAGATGTAAAAATCATCGAGAAATACTCGATGAAGGTCCCAATGTAGGGTTGAACACCCTATTCATCAAGCGTTGGAATGTCTTTGGAGCATTACACAACCCAAAAGGCATAACTCTATAAGCAAGCGTTCCCCAAGGAGTGGTGAGCGTGGTCTTGGTGATCTTTCTCTTATACGAACTTGGTTGTAGCCATCCATTTATATCCATCAAAAACTATAGCACTCTGGCCAGCTACTTCGTCAAGATCGATTGAAAATGGAAGAGGGTAATGATCCTTCTTTGTTGCCTTATTGAGCTTCTGTAATCAACACAAATGCGTAGCTTCCCATTTTTTTATTGAGATCACAATGGGAGAAACCCATTACGAATTCTCCACTGACAAATATGAATCTGCATCAAAGCAACTTATCTATTTCTTCTTTTATAGTCTTGGAAAAATTAGGATTCATTCTATATGGCATTTTGCTTTATGGGCTTAGCACCATCTACCGACTCAATAGAATGTTCTACCCAACTTACATTGACGGAGTTCCTTGTAATCAAAAGTGAATAGGTGTATGTACCTTGAAAGAGTTGGAGGTAGGATTCCTTCTCACTCTCCATCATAGCATCACCAATCTTTATTTGTTGGAGACGATCATCAACTTCTTCTTCGAGATAATTTTATGGGGTCATGAGTTGGTGTGAGCTGGAAGGATATCCATGATTTGAAACATCAACCTCACTTTCTTCATCTTGGTGTCCACTTCTTTGGTACTAGAGTAATCGAGAGGATGTCGATCATCGGTTTCATCACTTGAATCCACGAGGTTACGCCTTATGATGTCGAGGGATCACGTTTATCTTCACCCTCTCTCTACCACGTCCAAGTGTCATGAAACCTTCATTCAGTAGTTTCTTGCATGAACTCTCCTTAGCCATGGTCTTCCCAGCTGACATTGGGTAGTGCTGATGAGTACCATTTTCATCACTGAAAGTCTACCACACATACAACACCCATAATGAGATATTGCCACATTTGAAACTACACCTTCGGTTTAGTTTTCCCTTATTTAATGACCTTAACATAAGTGTTGAAGGGCGATCAATTTTAAACCCAACATATTCATTCTGAGACTCGGTCATTACATTAGCTGCAGCACCTCCATCAACTAAGACATCATGAATTGAAATACCATTACATAATACCTCGGCTTGTGGAGCATAGGGATCGCCTCTGCCTCCAAAGCAGGGACCTCAACCTCCTTCCTTCTTCGAGCATTGAGTCCACTTTCATGACTCCGCCTCTTCTCGGAAGACATAGCCAAGAGTTGACCATATGTAATATTTGCGAGGCCTTTTGGACAGATCTTCCAAGATGGAGTATGGTCCTTGCCCCTGTGAAATCGAGAAAATCCTACACACCCAACTTTCTTCTCCTATGTTTCTTACTAGTTTCTTCTTTCATCTTCTTAGGATCATTTCCATCTTGATTATCTTTTTCTTTCTTTCTTTTTTTACAAACACATCTACTTCATTATTTCTGCTCTTATCTACTACATCAAAAAAGAATTCACTGGTGCTTTTCCTTTATCATTATCTCCTTTACGGATGTAGAAGCTCTATCGGACAATTATACTTATAATGACCCTTTTTATAACAACCATAACATACAACTCAAGAAATATTTCTTTTTGGACCTCTATCTCCTCCTGAGAACTAAATTCCTTTCCTTGAAGAAGATTAATAGTTAAGCGACCCATCTTTTTGAGCAGATCTTCATACTCGGTAGATGTACTAGGAGAAATATTTGTGCTCACAGGAGTGGTTGTGGATTACGGACCAAAGGTCTTTGGTGTAGGCTCTACTTTAGCAACAATTTCTTTGGGCTCCTCTTCCATGCTTTCTTCTTGCCTTCTTGCAATCTCCTTTGCTTGTTCAATGGTAGTTGGGTGGTCATACTTCACTCGTTGTCTGATCTCTGGCTTCATCCCAAGAATGAAGTGCTTACAGAGGAGATTATCCACGCCATTCATCAACCCATCCGCTAATCCTTCCTTCCGGATCTGGGCATCGAGCTTCCTCCTTAGCTCTAGAACACGAGCATGATAATCCCTTATCTTCTCCTTCTCTCCTTGGGATAGCTTTGTGATCTCGATCATGAGATCTGCATATTTCTGTTGTTCACCAAATTCTTCAAGAAAACTTTAGTTAATAAATCCCATGAATTTTTCACATTATCACCTAGTGTTTGAACCACCTAAGTCTTTGAACCATCCAAAAGGTAGGAAAAAATTCAGTCCATTGTTCCCTTCTTATAAGGCCATTACAAATACAAGATCGTTTAAACTCTTGAATGAAAGAAGAAGCATCTTCATTAGATTGAGCTGAAAAAATAGGAATCTTTCCCATTTTCAAAAGTAACCATAGTGAAATACCAACCCACAAGTACAATCAACAAGACTTATGTGCACAAATAATTGGAATCACTATACTAGAAAGTGACTTTACACCTTTCTACAGTAAAATAGAAATGACCACGGTAAACTATGGTAAAACTTGACTTACTGCGGTAAAAACTGACTTTACTGTGGTAAACACTATTCACGGTAAAAGTGAAGTTCTTTACTATTGTAAAAAGGTAAATACTATTCACGGTAAAAGTGACTTTCTTACTATGGTAAATACTATTCAGCAAAAATGACTTTACCATGGTAACTACTATTCATGGCAAAAATGACTTTACCATGGTAACTACTATGCAGTAAAAACAAGGTTACCCTCTAATTGATTTTTGACTAAGTGGGAATATCTCTCGGAAAATCCACCAGCGAGGAATGGTCGGCAGCGGAACCAAAATGTCATCACCAATCCGGCACTATGATAATTCTTCACGGGAACTCCTCGTCTTTATGATTATTTACTAATGCCATGACCTTTAGTTTGGTGGATGTAATCTGGAAACAAAACAACAACATAACACAAGAATACCATCGACTATGATAAGACGGAATGATGACAAATCTGAAATATCAAAGTAAATTATAATATTAACATGAAGCTGTTACAATCTCACCCATGAGGTACTTGAGTGTTATTGACTTCACTTGCCTTTCACTTTGAGACTATGGGAGAAACTTTACAATTACACCTCTTAATGGCTTCTTGACACACCTTTAAAGTGATGGCTTCCTTCGCACACTTCCTACAATATTTCTCACTACTTCCTTCTATGCTAAATGGGGGTGGCCTCTCTATTTATAGAACTTCGAGGCTTATCCATCTTATCTCTAAGATAGGATAAGAAATCCACTCTGATATGAATCATATTCCATACCTTAACTCTTATCTGTACATGTAAGCTTATCTTTTAAGATAAGATAAACCTTATCATTTACATGGGTTCCACATTTTTAGACTTTTTACAAATAAAATACACAAAATATTTATGACCTCACTCCTTGTCTTATTACCAATATAATATTTCTAATTCCTAATCATGTAGACCCTACTTCTCTAATTACCCAAACTTTGACATTTAACATTACCACTTAAACGAGCAAATATTTAATTATTTACAACATTCTGTTATTGTACTTTGTTGTTACCCGTACTCCACATTATTGGCGCGAATCAGTATTGATGGCGCCATTATCTTATCAGAGCGCTACTTACTAATTATGCTTAACAACAACATATTCCTAATACATACATTAATGAAATAGAAATTACAGAGGAAAATTTTAGTGTCGTACGAGGACTTTGCATTTGCAATGATTTCCATGACCTTAACCTTTGCTTGCCCAAAAGATGATTTTCCTCTACCTAGTATTGACCGAGTTGGTTGACCTTATCGTTGGCCATGAAATGCTATCACTTATGGATGGTTTTTTTGAGTTATAACCAAATCTTTATCATCTAGGATCGACACAAAACCACATTCATCACCCCTTGGGGGACCTTCGCTATCGAGTCATGCCTTTGACCTTAAATATGCTAGTGCCACCTATCGTTGGGCTATGACCTACATCTTCCATGATATCATGCATTGCATATTGGAAGATTATGTGGATGATCTCTTATCGAATCTAAGCGGCATGCCAAGCACCTTCTGTCCTCAAAACCATTTTTGACCACCTCATTAAATATTGCATCCACCTTGACCTAAAAGTGCGTCTTCGTGGTTCTCTTAG